>VCJN01001388.1:0-211233 GCA_006384855.1 Tetraselmis striata
GCGAGTTGAGGGTGTTGCCCGTGAGGCCACCGATTGAGTACCGCAGGCCCTCCTCCGCGAACACCTGCCATCAAAGTAGACGACCAGACAGTTGCATACTGTGAGAAGACGGGGTTGGTAAGTGGGTGTCATGACTATACGCTATTTGTACTGTAAACTATTGCCGATGTATAATATATGTTCATAGATGTCCTGTACGGATCTTGTCATTATACGCCAGAAACAGCTAATACATTGTTATCATCACACATAAATCGGATTCTACAGATCGATTCCAGAGCATGAAGAGGAATCGCCACGACGCCGGCGCTGAGGCCCCCAGCCGGCCCGAGGGGGGGGGGAAGGTACAAAAAAATATCAAACGATGACAGGCTGGCTAACCGCCGATGCTCATGACAGTATCTGCTATGCCAGGCCAGCGTGGCCATTGCGGTTTAAAAATGCCGACCCCTAGCAAAATGCGTATCAGCTCTACTTGTGAGTGGGTAATCCGCTCAGTCATTGGCAGCGGACATGCCACCCCTCACAGTAACTTTCCTTTCAGCAACACTGTTCCAATACCATGCTTGAAGTGTGTCCGCAGTTCTGTGTGCAGTGAGGGTGCAGCATTGGAAATCGGTAGTGTGCATGGTGGAACGCCTGGCATGCAGCTCCAGCAGCACGCCCCCGAGTGTGTTGGGCAGCCCACCTGCTCCATGCGCGGCATCATCGACTGCACGCGCGCCTCGCCAAACTTCTCCTTGTACATGTCGAGCTTGTTCACTCCCTGGTGCGCGAGACAGGGATGCGCTGTGAGGGTAGGGCGCGGCACCGCGGCACCACCCAGGCAGTCAGGGCAGTTGCTGGCCCGCTCACCTCCTTGGGCGCCGCGGCGTTCAGCTGAAACGGACGCCAGTTGACCTGGAACTCCGCCCGCTCCGCCATGCGGGCCATCGCTTTCTCCAACCGGCGCTTGCCGATGAAGCACCAGGGTCAGACGGTGTCTGACACCACATCCACGATGATCTGGACATAGGGGAATGTCCACGTCGCCATGGCGAGGGGGGGACGCACGGAGGGGTCAGGGACGCCCCTCGGGTCGCCTGCGTCGCCCCCCCCCCCCCCCCCTGGCTTGTCCCAGCGCCTCTAATTCGCAACGGCCCGAACTGCTACTGCCATGACTGGAATGACGCTCTTTTCAACAAACGAGCTTCACACACAGCACTCGTCGAGGAGCACAGCTCAGGGCCGGCGTCCGGCTGAACTCGGACAAAGTGATATCTCAAGTGCTTAGCGGAGGTCGGCCTGACTTCTGCCTCGAGTCTTTCCACTAGAAACCTGCACCCATCCCTGGTGCACTGCGACTATGGGTTGGCCACGGCCGCCGGGCCGGGTTGAACCCCGCGTACGTGGAAGCTTGACGCTGCGCTTCTGGCAAGAACATCGACACCTGAGGGCAAGGCCGTCGGGTCGCGCAGGCAGGCGGCGGCACCGCGACCCCCCCCCCCCCCCCCCCGGACCTACAGAGGGCAGTGCAGTGTGGTCACCTTGGGCTTGACGAGGGAAGCCATGCCGGCAACGGGGGCGAAGGGTCGCAAGGCTGCGTTGAGTCCACGAGCAGAGGTGCGGCTACGACTGGTGCCTGGCGTATGTGACGGCGAGCTATATGCTCGACGGCAAGCAGTTGCAACTTGTCCTGAGATTTAGCAACCCTGCATACATGTGGTAGCACGCAAAGCCTTGCAAACAGCCCGGTCCGGGGGCGCGCCAAAAACTCCCCGCGCCACCGGCGCGGGCTGGCGCTGCGCGCTGATACTGATGCGCGAAGTGCCTGAAACCCTAGTCAACTGACGGTATCATACCCTACTGTAATTGTATATCCGCGGCGGGACGGCGGGACCTGGTCCCCCAGGTACTGTACCTCCGTACCCTGTAGTGGCGAAGCGACGATCGACGTCCACAGCGCGCGCGCGTCCATCACTACCCAAGGGGTGACATAACGACTACAGTACCCTGAAGCTGCAGGGTAACTATAACTGTAACTATAATCCTTGATGGGTTTGGTTACAAGCGCCACGGCCGCGAGCCGGCTGCCTAGATATTTTTGGATCCGAGGCGGGTAATATCTTTTTGGTTACAGGGAGAGCGTCAAGAGAATGCAAGGAAAGTACTGGGGAAGGAAAAAGGCTATACATTTTTAAAGCTGAACCCTCTTATCCCCCGTCCTATCTTAGAACCCAGAAGGGTTCTGGGCGCTAAGAGGTCCCAGAACCCTCTTAGCGCCCAGAACCCTCTTAGCGATCCGAGGCGGGTCGTGCTGGGGTCGGATACGCCGCCGCACACTACATCATCAGGCAGCAGACCTGCTGCCGACTTAACACCCGCTCCCCAGTCTCCCTGCCACCAATCCCATCGCTGCCGTTTCCACGTCCTCTCGGCTAATCTCAGCGCGCCGCATCACACTCAGCGAAGGCCGCGCTGTGAATCTCAGGGGAGCACGCGAAGCAAAGGGCGGGAGGTCGTCGCCATGGCTGCGCCTGCGCCATCGAGAGACGAAGTGGTGCGGCTCTGGCAGGCTGCTTTCCCGACGTATATTAAATGGCTGCCTGGACTGGACGGGCTGGAAAGGGCGGGCGGATTTGGTGTTGGGGGGGGGGGGGGGGGTGGGAGGGGGCGGCGGCGGGGGCGGGCGCGGGGGTAGATGGCGATCCCCGACGTGTGGGAATTTCCGCCACCGACCTCGCGGTGTTTTACTTGTGACCGTATCGGAGCGGTCGCCTACGCAGGGCGGTGCGTAAGGGAAGTGCTGCCCAGAGAATCCGCCGCAGAGGCGCTGCAAGAGTCTCACTGTTACCAGCCCTGTCCCGCTAAGGCGGACAGCCTGCAGGTGGCGGACCTGCTGGACGAGGCGCTCTGCGGCGACGCGGAGCTGACCTTCGACGCCGCGCAGAAGTACGTCGCCGCGCACGTGGGTGCCCTCCCGGACGCGGCCAAGCTGCGGCTGTACGGGCTGTACAAGGCGGCCACCGAGGGGCGGTGCAGCACGCCCAAACCGGGGATGCTGGATTTTAAGGGGCGCGCCAAGTGGTGCGCCCCCCCCCGCCCCCCCCCCCTGGCGCGATCACACTCCCAGCCAGCCCCCAGCTGATGAATGTGCAGAGCACTTTGGAGCATTTGGCGATCGATGCACTGGTGGCCAACTGGACCGCGCTCTGGCAACTCAGGGGCTCGGCATTGGCGTCCGATTACACTCACCTCATCCTGACATCCACCTGCCTCCCCTGCCATCCCTACCATATTCCAAAGGGACGCATGGAACGCCGTTGGGGACATCGACACGGAGGAGGCGATGATGCTGTACGCTGACGTGCTCACTGAGGCGGCGCCGGGCTGGGAGGTGCGGCTTGGAAGTGGGGCCCAGCGACTGCACTACTTGTACATCACCCCCACCACCAGGAGTCGAGAACCCGGCGTGCAGGCGTGCAGGGCAGGGGAGGGGCAGTGGGGGCGGAGAGAGAGGAGGGGGGGGGGGGGGGGGGAGGGGGGGGCAACATGCAAGCTCCCCCCCCCCCCCCCCCCCCCCCCCACACACACACACACATTCACTCACCAATTCTCTCCTCCATTCACGTGCGCGCTGCCCTCCCCCGTTCGCAGGATTTGGGCGAGAAAAAGGGCGAGGCCATGGGTGGTAATTCACTACCTCCACACGCTACCTCCCCCCTTCCCCCCTCCTAGCAATGCCATGCCCATGTCAACAGTGCACTGCCAAATGTCACCGGCCAGATGTACGCGGCCAGTCAGCAGGATGGCGCCCCAGCGAGTGACCTTACCGCCACTGCTGTTGCTGCTGATCGCACCCCCTCTTTTTACTCGCGCAGGCCCGGTCACGAGCTCCCTGGCTGGGGAGGACATGCCAGAGTGAGTGCGGCGCATGCATGCTGCCCTATGGGGGGCTGGGGCGGGGGGGGGGGGGGGGGGGGGGGCGGTAGTACCACTCACATGAGTTGATGTGTGGCCCAGCAAGCGCCTGACGGATGGCTGCCTCTGCCCTCATGCTCCCTTCTCTCCCCCATGCCTCTAGGCCAGAGACTCTGCATGACTGGGCGACACAGGTGCGGCACCCCGCGCAGCTCCAGGCAACCCCTGCAGCCCTCTCAACCCCCTGCTATCAGGCAGTGACCCACCCCTGGCCCCATGTGCGTGGCCGGTCTTTGCAGGGCGACACCGAGAAGGTGGCCGCGATGCTGCAGACAGCGGACGTTAACTTGCGGGGTGCGTGATGCCCAATGCTGCCCCCGCCCCCCACACCCCCCCCCCCCTTCCCAGACCACCACCATGCCTGCCCCTTACACACACGCACACTCCCGATCCACCTCTCCCTCCACCATATGGCATGGTGCGGCTGCTCTCTCTCTCTCTCTCTCTCTCTCTCTCTCTCTCTCTCTCTCTCTCTCTCTCTTTCACGCGCGCGCTGACAAGTGGCTGATGCGCCTGTGCAGATGAGGACGGCTGCACCCCGCTGCACTTTGCGGCGGATCGAGGCTCCAAGTGAGCGCCCCGGCTGCTACACCACACCCCGCGCGACCGCCCGTCTCTGCACGTCTCTGCGGAAGCCCCCACCGGGAGGACAGGTCGGGCGGGCGGCGGCAGCAGTGTGAGCACTGTTGGCGGGCGCCTCAGTGGACGGGTACACATGCCAATTCAGGCGCATTATCACCAGACACGGCTGTACCTGTATATCTATGTATATGTCTGTGTGTGTTTCTTCGCTCTGGATACTGCGTGGGTGAAGTGCCAAAGTATTTATATACAGGTGTGTCCCCCATTACATACACACCCTAGCCGACAAAGATTCAGCAATGGAAATTTGCACCTGGGTGCAGTTTTCATGGGCAATGCTGCTTCATTGTCTTAGCCTGCCTGTACCCGCCTGGTGATGGAGAAGGAGGCAGGATGTTGAGGGGGAGGGGGGCATTTCCTCGCACGATGATGGTAATGGTGGAGATGAGAGCGGCGTGATAGGTGAGGAGAAAAGGGCGTGGAGGCTGAACGGATTGAGGCCCGGGAAGGGGGGGGGGGGGGGGTTCATGACCTCACGTATTGATGGTGATGATGAAGACGAGCGCGGCGGGGTAAGAGGGGAGGGTTTTGTGGGGGCGCAGAGGCTGAGCGGCTCGGTGGCCGGGGCGGGCGTGGCTGGCGGCAGGGAGATGGTGGCGCTTTTGATTGCGCACGGTACGGACATCAACGCGGCTGACGACGACGGGGCGACGGCGCTGCACTACGCGGCGCTGTGCGAGAACGAGGAGGTGCGCAGCGGGGCGGCACACTGACACCCCAAGTCTGCCCCCCTCCTCATGGACCAGATCAGCTGGAAGAATTACACTGTTTTATCGGATGACACGAGCCATGACAAATCAAACCCCTCTGCGGCTGCGTCTCTGAACATCAAGACTGCTGCAATATACTCAAACGCTGCATTTGGGCAAATGTTGGGTATGAGTGTCGGGATTGTATAGGCTTGGGGGTTAGCCAAAACCCTAAATGCATAGCCCTCAATCTAATCTAACCCAACGGAACCTCGCTCAATTTAAAGAGGAATGCAAACTATTTCTGCTCGTTTAATGATTATTGTTATGAAATAGCATAAACAACAGTGTTTTGGGTTTCAGTGTGTACCGTCAGGCCCTCATATGCGAAGGGGGGGTCTTTTAGCCCTACCAGACCCTAATGTGATAAAGAAATGCCAATAACATGTGCAACCTGTACTAGCATCACAGAATCCCCAGTGATCATCTAGTAAGACTGCGACAACTGTCTTATCAGGGGCATAGCATGCCTCCGCCGGGCGCTGTCGCCCTGCCGTTCCGCTCACATTCGCCCTTCTCCCTCCCCCCTCCCTCTCCTCAACGCTCTGCCTGATCCCCGCTCAGATGTGCTCGGAGCTCCTCTCCCTTGGCATCGATGCCAGGCATCCAGGACGCGTCCGGGAAGACAGCGCAGCAGATCGCGCCGCAGGGGTGGTCCTGCTGGCCATGAGGAGATGAGGCATCTGACCGCTCACACATACATGTGAACCTCCCGGGATGCACCCGCGCAATACATGTGAAAAAGCGCCCGCCGCCCCCGCCAACCCACGCACGCCCGTTTTCCCTCACACACACCCACGGGGTTAGTGTGTGTACCCCCTTACACACCCCCACCCCTATGGCACGGCATTCCACCGGATATTGTTCCCCCATCGTGGACATGCGGGTGAAACCGCCGCCCTGTATTTCCTCTGTACCTCCAGTTCACAGTTGTAGCAGCGGGCCTTTGCGTCGCACGGCAATAGACAACTATCCAACACTCCCTCTCCAAGTAATCCCCAAGGGCGGGGGGTGGGGAGGCAGCGGCATGGGCAAGGATTACAGCTGGGGCGACTGTCAGCTGAGGGGTTTACTTGTGAGTGTGTGGGAAAGGGGAGGGGAGGGGGGGGGGGGGGGGGGACTGTAGGATAGTTCAAGCAGCCACAGTAGCAGTGCTCACAATGAGACACCAATCGCCGATCTTGACATGTCTTTTGCGGGTCCGGCTTCTACTTAGAGCAATAAGGCGGAGATGCAGCACGCTGCACCGTACCGGTAATGAAAAGGGCACACGCTACAGCTGCGGTTGAGTAGCAAAAGACTTGGATAATTGTGCTTACATTCAGGCTGAGGATGGTTGGGTTGTGTGCCCTGTGCGACTTAAGGGTGCATTCGTGCTGTGACGGGTTGCTGCCCTTCCTTTAGGGCAATCTCAAATTGCTAAGAAAATCGTTACACCTGCTCCTGAATCAGAGACTTCCAACGTCGTCAGGAATGCCTTGTAAGTCTGTGATTCACCGGGTGGGCTAGGGAGGAATGCACCATAAGCACGCTTTTGGTTCGCGGTATAATATGGTTCTTGACCCACGCAAAGATAAGAAAGCTATAGTTATGTTGAAACACAGCAGACTACGACACGGATATTCCGACTCGATCCTGCAAGAACACTAGTTTTCGGACCCGCGCACCCCCGACTAAATGTCAGGGTTAAAAACGACTCGGAGATTCGGTCAGCCACGCCATCAAGCGGGGCCGCTTCACATTTCGCCGCCACGTCTCGCCGTGGCCTCTTCCGATACAGTTAATCAAAGATCACGTTCCTGCAGGGCGCATGTATAAATTAATGGTAAGTGGTGACGATACGCGGATTTCGGTGATCATCCATGTATGCAGAAACAACGGCTGCAGCCCTGGGGGGGGGGGGGGGGGGGGGCACGCGACGCTACTGACGTTCGGTCATCAGCGCATTGCTCCAAGGACGGACGCGGCGGAATTGTGGCACCGCGGGCCGGTGGAGGCGGCGGGATCAGGCGCATCGACTGTGCTTCCATGATCGTGCGGACGCGGCGCGGGAGCAAGCGAGACGCGCGCGTGTGCGCTGCAGCGGACGGCGACAGACGAAAGGGCTGACTATACATGTCCGTTGTGTCATCTTAGGAACGACGTATGCGTGTTGCGACGGCATGTACTTCGGCTCCCACTCGGAGAATGAGGTTGCGCAGAATGAGGTTGCGTGACCCGCTGCCGGTAAGCTATTTCTAGGTACACGCCCCCCAACGCCGGGCCCGCGGGTGCGTATGCTCGGCACAATGCTGGAGCGCAACGCGCCGTTCAAAGCAAGACATGCAGGGCACGCCGGCGTGTACGCGCTGCGTACGACGCGGGCGTCATTAATTAATAACAGCGAGACCAATAACTGATCACCATTCGTCCGTGCATATAGGCGTACCGCGTACGCATCGCAATCGTGCACGGAATTTCAATTTCAATATAGCCCGGGCGCAAGAAATGCCCCGGAAATCGGAAATCGGTCGGCCCACCGAGTCGGTGTTTTGTTAGCGCATGCGCTCCACATAGCATGCAGACCGACAACGTATAAATAAGGATTATATATATGGATTATATCATTTATATGCAGCTCGGTGAGCTGCAGCCCGGGGCGCGCGTACTTGGGCACTAATCCTTACCCTGTAAAGCAGACGAAGATTGGAAGAGCATGTATTACGGGCGACGAATGACCACGCGCCTGCGGTGTACTAAGTAACGAAGAGCCTCTAACTCTGCCAGGCGGGCGTAAGAGCACATGCTCGCAGGCGAAGCAATCGAGCATGCCAATACACCGCGGCGGCAGGCGGCGGTGTGGTGCCCACGTAGCCTTCAGGACGGGACCGCCTCGAGTCGGGCCCCCCGGCTCGATCATTTCGTGAACAGTCGCGAATTCCTCGCGAACGGGCGCGAGTGTTCGTCCGTATAAACCCTCGGAACCTGCTAAGGTTTCGCATGACACCCTTATTCGCGAGATACGTAGACGTCGCGAACGTTCGTTCGTCAATTGAAAGAAGCGAAGGCAGGTTCATTTCTCCGCCACTGTCACAACAGCTCCGAAGTCGGCGGATAAATAGACCTTTTTTATTATTCGCCAATTTCGATTTCTAGATGACGAAAACATCATTGTTTTGCGCGGATCGATGACGGATAATCTTCAGCCAAGTACAAAAGGCTGATAATCATAAATTATATGGATGTTAAATATAAAATACAGTACTCGTTAGTACCAGTACAGGTAAAAGCGTCTTGTTGCTGTTTTATGCACCCCGCCCCACGTTCATCATACGCCGCAGAAGCGATAGTATAACGGAACTCCCGGAAATGGCCACCCCTCCGCCGGGCACCGACGTGAGGCGTCATTTAAGCAGAATAATCATCGATCAGCAACGGCCTCATCTATATCGATCGAATTATCGATCGTCATCAGGCCGCGCGAATCAGGCAGGCCGACCGGGCCGGGGCGGGGGAGCGACTACAGGTACCTAGCTAGTACGAGTAGTACGGTACCGGTAGCTAGCGAGTAGCGACTACGGTAACTGCAGCGACTACTCGCACCGACCAGCACTGCCAGAGGCAGAGCACAGTCGACCACCGCCGACGCCCTCCGTGGCTTGTCTGCAGCCCTTCTGCCTTGCAAACTCGCGAGAGCGGATAGGTACCGTTACGGCGCTTGCGGACCCGCTCTGGGAGCTCTGTGCCCTTGCTGTGACAGTGCTTTTCTGGGGCTCCGGAAGTTACTGGTAGCGGTCGGCGGTCAAAGGGGATTCGGCATGCGATGGGGCCGCCGCAACGTACCAGAAAGCCGGACTCATACTACTCGTGCTCGGAGCACATCAGCCAACGCCCCACTCTCCCACTTCTGGGCCGGAGGCACGGTAGCAGCGCTCGTACAGTGGCAGCACCACATAATCGCCAGTGTACACGTCCGTGAGTGCCGGCTAGCGGGGCGCAGCGCCTCTAGCGGTAGTGGCGATAGTGTGTACGCCTGTTGGGTCGATGGCTGAGTCAAATATGTGCCGCCGAATGGGGGCGACCAGCCCGGAGAAGCACGCCGATCTCGCGCACGCTGTCGCTGCGCTTTCACCCTCCCACTCTCCTTGGCGACTCTTTTCTGTCAAAGTCTCCGCACACCCGCCCCTTTTTGTCTCCGAGCGCGGCGCCTGTCTGCTTCGCGGATTTGTGGGTATCGTCGCCGACTCTCACGTCCGTGTGTACGCACGTGTGTCGGCGCGTCTTGCGCGTACTTGCAGGCCGGGGGGAGTCGCGGAGCGTGCTACGCATGGACCGGTAGCGCGCGCTGAGCCCTCTGTGCCGCGCGATGGCGAAGCGGGGAGGCACCCCTTGCACCGTCAAAGCGCTGCTGCTGGCCATGCTTCTGGCTGGGCTCCTGGTGGGGGCGGAAGCGGGCCTGCTGAGCACCATCCGGTCGTTCTTCCGGCCCAGCGGAGCCAGCTCGGGGGCGCCAAGCAACGACGCGCCGGTGCAGGGCAACAACACCAGCAACAGCATACAGGTGCGGTGTTGCATGCTCCGGCACCAGGGCGCTGACACAAGGGACGTTCGTGCAATGAGGGGGGCAGCATGGGTTTATGGGCCAGGATATATGTCAATCAATTCCACCCATCTGCAGGGCGATGCATCAAAAGCGAAAGTGCGCGTGAAGGTGCATGCTGCCAGCACCCCAAATGCGCACAAGGCGAAACCGAAACCCCACTCGCTAAGCAAGCCGCCAAGCAAGCCACGGGGCAAACCGCGGCCTCCAGCTCCGCCGTCCAAGAGCACTCCGACGTTCAACCAGCTGGGAGTGCTAAAGACGAACTGGAGCTGCCCCCCACCGGACCCCCCAGAGGATCCCCGCTCTCAGAGGATCCTCATCACGCTTGAGGCGTAAGCACCCCGCCGCATGCATCACCCCTAGAAAGCACTGGGGAAGTGGCGGGGGGGGGGGGGGGGGGGGGGGGGGGGGCAGACTGATGCGCATCTCGGTGCCCCGCTTGGGTGCGTGGCTGTCAGCACACCTGAGATATCACAGGCATGGATCGCATCTTGCGGGCAGGGCAGGATGATGGAGGGGGGGGGGGGGGGGTGGGGGGAGGCTGAGCCGTGCATTCCTGTGCCCGCAGTTTCTGCCAGTCGACGTACGACAAAGAGACGGAGGCCTACTGCCAGCACCACGAGCGCGCCTTCAACTCCCGCTGCCGGAGCGCCGACCTCGCGATCGAGAACCGGCTGACGCAGTCCTCAACCCCCCGGGGAGAGTACAAGGGCGCGTGAGTGCCCGCGCCGGCTACCCGATCCACACATGCGATACCGGTGCTCCACCCCATCGCGCCTTGGAGGGAGGGCTGCCTGACGCGCCAATGCCGGGCGCCCACGCGGGTGCAGGTACACTGCATGGATGCGGCGGGTGGCGCCGCACATGCAAGAAATGGGATGGGGCCAGTACCAATGGAGCTCCTTCAACAGTACCAAGGTAAGGCATTGCACAGGCAGCCCCGGGCTCAACCTGAGACTCATGGGAAATGCAGCGGTAGCGCGCCTCCGAGTCCTGAGCCAGCGAGCCGTCTGCGTTCGGGCCGCTCGCCGGCTTTCCCCTGAGCGGCGCCCCGTGGGCTGCCTCCCCGCGTCGCAGTTTTGGCAGAAGGCCGCCAAGGCGGACATCCTCATCATATCCATCCTCAACTTCCGGCACGTTGTGCGCGTGTACCCCAACAAGCGCTACATCCTCGTCCAGACCAACGACGCGGCCACGCTGTCCATGGCGCTGGGGTGCGACCCAGGTGGGCCAGCTTCCCTGCCCCACGCCATCCCGTCAACACCACCACCATCCCCATCGCATCCCCAGCTGCCCTAGGTCCTTGGGGCCAATGCCGCGAAACGATATATGTTCGTTCTACCCATTGGCTGATCAAATGTGTGTACGGGTGTCGACACACCTATGGATAAGATCCCTTAGTATCAGCCTCAAATGGTACTCGCATGCAATATAAAAGCACATTGGCTATAGTGTTGTCTACATATGACCTCTGACAGTTGCAGGTTCGCATTCGCTGTGTTCTTAATACCGCGCCGGCCCCCGTACTCGTGCTGGAGGGTTGAATATGGCACGGCACGTTCCCCTGCACCGCCCGCCTCGACACGCCTTTTATCAGTCCTGCAGTCTGGTGCACAGCGCCATGCCCTGCTACATAATTGACAGATGTAAAGTCACAACGGTGCTCTCGTGCTCCCCACACTTGCATCGCTAGTGCCGTGCTGGCCCAGATGATACGCATTTGCTGTTGGCGTACGGCTGCCGACGCGGTAATAATAGCACTGCGAACAGGAGCCTGCCCTGCGTGTCAGCTCAGAGGGCAAATGTAGCAGAACCATAGCGGGTGTTCACATGAGCTGCATGCAAGCCCAATGTGAGGCTATTGATAAGAATTATGATAGGTGCGTCGTCGGCCATGGTCCCTTCATGAATAAACACATTATTGCTCGGGAACTGCTCCGTAGGTGGGGGGGGGGGGGGGGGGGGGGGGCTGTCCCCAAATCTCAACACGTCGCTGACATCCAAACGGCTACTCTCATCTGAGCAACCGCTGCCTGTGCTTAGTTGATGGGCCAGCCTCTGACCTGCGCGTCCCTGGCCTGCCCCCAGACGACCCGCGGGTGCTCGGCATCCTGCAGCACACCGCGCTGCGTCCCATGTCGGAGAACAACTTGCGCGTGCTGGACAACCGGCGGCACTTTGAGTGGATGGAGCCTCACCACAAGGACGGCGAGTACATGTGGCGGCGGCCGCCCCTCAGCCGGAAAGCTATGAAAAAGGTTTGCATCAACAACCCCCACGCCCTGCCCTGCCCCGCCCTGAGGTCTATGTCCCCAGGTGCTACTTGATCGGGTGATCATTGCAAGGGGACATCCATTATTGACATGGCGCGAAGTCCAGTGAGCGTGTTATGGTGATGAAAAGATGGGTGCTGTAGGACTTGCGTGATGCGGGTCTTTTGAAAGTATGTTCACGGCGTTCCGGCTTGCTCCTGTCGACCACGGTAGGTGCACGTCGCCATTCCGCAGATATACCGCTGGCGCTACCCGCTGGACTGCGGAGGATACCGCCCGTGCGAGGGCCCGCCCACTGCCGCTGCAGGGCCTGCTGCACCCACTCTCTGCGCCGACCCCCATGGAAACACTTGGTGCATGCGGCTTCGTTCTGGGCAAGGAAATGATTCGTCTGCGGGCATGCGGCCCGCGTGAACGATCGACAGCATCATTGACAACATTATTAACGATTCACGCGTGTTTTCGCGGCAGGTTTTCGCGCATACTGCCGGCTTTCAAGGAAGACCCGGGCGAGTGGTTGGGCAAGAGATTCTACGACAGGTGAGCGCACGACGACTCACATTAGTGAGATGACGACTGCGCCTCTGGGCAGCAGCAGCTACAGCTTTGCCCCCCGGGAGGGGGCGGAGGCGCTCGCGTTGGGAGCTCGAGACGCTGCCGCCGAGGCGCTGACTCACCTTTCCTCGGCAATTTCAGGCACTACGACGTCGCGTTCGTGGGTACGATCAACCACCAGGAGGAGCGGGAGAAGGGGGGCGTCAACAGGCACAGGTAGGCGATGTCGGCGCCTCGGCGGCGGTGAACCCAGCCGCGCGTCGCCTGGCCCCGTGCAAGTGCAGGGCGTCCGTGGCTACTGCTATTGGCGCGCGCGCAGTGACGAACGCCTCGGCGTACTGCCGATCGAAAGAAAGCTGTGTTCCTCCGAAACCATCATTTCGTTACAAAACTGCACCATCGGCTGTTCAGCAGTATCTGCGATGTAGTTTGATGATCACATGATATCTGCTCCGAAACCAATGCTTGCTATCTGCTCCGCCGCGCGAAACTCGCCCCTCGTCGACGACCCGAACACGGGCCGGCGCTGCTTCGTTGTCGAGAATCGGCTCGGCTCGGCTCGGCTCGGCTCGGCTCGGCTGCTTGGCCCGGCTCGATTTCGAGCTGCGAGAATCCATCTCCGCCACAACCTTCCGTCACAAACATCACCGCTGCTTTCGACGACGACCGACACGATTATCTACTCTGCTAGCCGAAGCCTGTTGTCAGTTAGTAGGCCATGTCGGCGAAATCGACTCATGGCATCCATCACTCGTCGCTGACGGCGACTCGCCCCCTGTGCCAACTCGTCCCAGGCGGGCTGCGCTGAACGCAATCAAGGCGATGAAGGAGAAGCACCCCTATCTGAACATTCTGGTGCCGCATCTCGCCTCCAAAACAGCGGGCCACTTGCCGTACGATCAATTCCTGAAGCTGCTTAAGAGCGAGTGCCGCGCCCCGTACCCCGCACCCTCTGCCCTCTGCACCCTCCGCTGATATGCTCTCCGACCAGCTGCCGCGACTGGTTTCTGCACGTCCCTATGCCTATGTCCCTAGGGCAAGATATCGTCGAATGCTACTCAGGCGTCTCACACGTCGTTCGACCCCCCTGCTTCCTCATCTCATTCTAACCGCAGCCTGGTCCTCTGCAGATACCAAATTCTTCGTGAGCCCCTTTGGCCTGGGAGAGTTTTCCGGCAAGGACTACGAGTCCCTCCTGAGCGGCGCGATCCTGGTAAGCGCACGGCTGCGCTCGCAGCTGGAGGGCACATCACTACTAGGAGACAGCTTAAATGGGGTCAAATCCCCACGAGCTGAGTTCAGGCGGCAGCGGAGAATTCGTGGCGGAAGGCGCCTGTCAGAGAATTGGCGATTTGCCTGTCACGGAAAAACTGTCCGCAAACTGGCGGTGGAAGGCGCCTGACATGACATTGTTGCCCGGCCCGGCGGCAGGTCAAGCCCTGGGCGCACAAGCTGCAGTCCTACCCCAACATCTACAACGGCTCCTTTGTCATCGACACCGATATTGACTTCAGCGACCTGGAGGCCAAGCTGATGCCGTACCTGAGGGACTGCCGACGCGGCAGTAAGGAAAAGGACAAGAAGGCATGTCGCAAGCGGCACCAGGACATGGAGGAGCGTTCGACGCGAAACTTGGCTGTGCTGAAGAGCTCGGTGGAGGAGCGCAGCTTAGCGGCGGACTGGGACCAGCTGCTCTTCAGCTTGGCCAGTCGCAAGATTGAGCATCGCTGCGGGCGCTGCGCGCCGCCTCGGCAGGACGAGTGGATGTACACCGAGCAGGGGCAGCTCAAGCCGGAGAAGACGCTGGCGAAGGAGCAGGAGGTGCGCACGCAAACTGGGCGGGACAAAGCTGAACAACAGCAGCAACGTGACTAGTCGGCACTGCTTGCTTTGCTGCTCTTTGCTGTGTTCCGCCATTTCATCCACTTAACATGCTGGCTTTGTGACAGGCGGCGAGCGCCAAGGGACACGGCGCACACCAGAGATGATCCGGTGAGACAGACAAATGGCAGCCGAATGGAGCTTAATACTTGCCGCCTCCGCGGACGACCAATGAAGAAGCACCGCGGCCGTAAACGAGAAGATGAATCGATGAAGAAAACGACGAGATGAATCGGTGAACAATTTACTATTTGTAGACGTACTAGGGAAGGGGGCCCCGGGGGATTTGACACAGCTCCGAGGCGGCCTCCTTACTACCAAAGAGAAACAAGCAACGTCCATCATGGAGTCTTCCATGCAAGCCTGGCGAAAACCAACATGTGGTGCTTGATTACTCTGCCGCCGCTATTCTCGGCGATAATGACACCACTTTAAAACTCCGAAGCAGGGGTGATAGCAAGAAACATGTGTACATGTGGTGGGGGTGTTATGGTAGGACATTTGCCTATTGTAGCAGCCACTGTGCTTTTTGGCATGTTTTTTTTTACTTTGTCTGCTGGCGATATGTCGCCAAGTGCGATTTTCTACGAATGGTATTTGCTACCAGTACAGGTGTAATGATGACTGGGAAATCATGGTGGCTACAGCTGCCGAAGCATTGCTCATCGAAGCGGCGCTGCAATGAGCCGCTGTGAGAATCCCAGAACAGCCTAACAGACATCCGGCATACATGAGCACACAGCCTCGCCGCCGCCGCGAGCTGGCCACGGAC
The DNA here is from genome assembly GCA_006384855.1 of Tetraselmis striata. Lineage (NCBI taxonomy): Eukaryota > Viridiplantae > Chlorophyta > Chlorodendrophyceae > Chlorodendrales > Chlorodendraceae > Tetraselmis > Tetraselmis striata. Next base: position 15,415 of record VCJN01001388.1, read on the forward strand.
AAGTGAACCAGGCCAGCGCTGTCCACCTGGTCAGTGGCTCCATGCTCATCAATGCGTCGTCCGTGAGTTGGCAGCCATTGAGCAGGGGAACCGGAGGTGCCGTTGTGGGCCGCAGGGAGCAGCGGAGATGCCCCTATTCTTTGAAGATTTAAACCCAGCGTAGGACCATATTACTGCCGAACGGAACCCCGCCTGCTGGTGGACGACATTGCACTCATGCAGTTGGCGTTGGGCCAGCGGCAATGAAGTTAAATATGCCGGACATGAAAGGTTGCAGCTGAAACTCAGGCGCGTGCTGCACTGTGTGCATGGCGGCGCTTGTACAGTATATGACAGGCGCAGCGCTCTTGGGCTAACCCCCACTCTCTCTGATGCTGCGTGCCCTCGAACCACCTACAGCTCCATCTAAGCCCCCCCCCCCCCCCCCCCCCGGCGCCCTATCTCTTAATGCGCCCATACTAAACTGTGGATGAGGTTGGTGGAACTACTACATACTGTAATATACATTCAGTATTACGAAAGCCGCCTTCTGTGCTGACAACTGTATATACGGATGTGCGTGTGTAACGAGAGGCGGCTCTGGGCGGCTTATATTATTGTAGACGAGGCCGTCAAGGCTGCTGCGCATGATAGACTAAACGATAAGGCTATTACGAGTATGTCACGGAATGCTTACAGACGAGTGTCATACTGCTGGTAAGATTACGGGATAAATACAGGGTATTACAGTATAATTACGATATATATTCATGATAATGGCATTCGTCATTTAGCAGACGTCGTTATTCATTAATGGCGACAATTGTGTTATGAACTATAGCACGCATGTTAGCAACCATACGGACGGTACACACTTTTAACGTATAGCAACAGCCTACGGATGAATAAATGATTAGCATTCGCAACCAGCAGGTGCCAAGCAGCATATAACACATCAATATTATTTGTCATTTAACTGTATATCAGTGAGTTTTAATAATATGACAATTAACAATAATACCGCCGCGCCATTCGTAATGAAATATATTCTGCGCACTGTGACTGTGTCAAGAGGGTGCTAAATGCGTTATCTACTTTTACAAGTACATTCATCCATCAAAGGAATTCACAGCAACTGATGCCTGCTGAGTTGCCATATATTGGACCAATGTTACAACTATATTTCATTGCGGGGTTAATTTACCAGTGCTATTTTCTTTGAACCATGAACAATAATCTTGCATCAGAATTCCAGCATGTGCATGCGGTTTGTGCCATCCGGCGCGTGTGGAATAATGGTGTATATTATTCATGCTGCGTGATTTATTACGCGCAGCCACTGGTGCATTGGCACACGGCGGATGGACGATGACGCACTACGGTGAAGCCTACGCGACCACGAGCGGCGTCACGGCGACTACCAGCACGTGCTTCATGTCACACTAGCTATTGCCAGTTGCGCCGTTGCGCGGCCTGCATATATCGCCATATTGCACCATCATATGCTATATCTAATGTAACACGCGGGGCGCGCGTTGCTGTCAGTGGCCATGACGAGTCTGCGCGTATTTGCACGATTGACAAGTGACCACTGAGGAGGTATTTTCTTAAACACCGCGTACTTAAGCGGAACATAGGCGTACTTTCATGCTTTCATACCGAAGGATCCGAAATCAACACGAACCACCCCCATGCAAAACGGGAAGGCAAAACCTGAAAAATTGAAAGGGTGGACGATGTTATTGTAAAAGGCGTATTTGAATTAAACGGGTACATAGCTGTAATTCTACAAGTCAGTATAACAATTTCTATTTCCTTTATATGAACGAATACTAAATGAATACATCGCGGATGTGGATTTGAAATGTACGCATATCTGCCCGGTGCGTACGCTGTGGATAATTCTCCACAAAATAGTCGCTACAAAGCGCACGTCGACAACTAATGGCGCCACATGTATGTAATAATGCGCGACCATTTGAAAACTACGCACGAATAAACAACCACAGCAGCAACTGTTGCATCAAGACCAGCAGATGCAGCTGCGTGATGCTGGGCGCGCACTAACCGGGAAAGGCAGTTGCAAGGAAACGCGGACTCACGCCCCCCCCCCCCCCCCCGCCCAACACACACACACGCACACACACACACACACACACACACACACACACACAGTACGCACTTGCAGACCTGCAATACGTGCGCGACTCGAAGCATAACATCGATTCGAAGACTGCTTTGGGATTCTGAATTAGTGAATAGCTAGCTCACAATGCCTCGAGACACTTCAGGGATGCATTTTTTGCCGCCCAACCCGGAGATGGCATGTTCCGCCGATGCGCGAATAATACGGCGCTATGACGGACACTGCGCACTGAATTGTTGTGATGGCGCGACCGGTCAACCACCAGGTATCATTCTTGGCCATTCCGCATCGTTTGGGCTCAAGTCGGCACAATAAGAGCGCAGCATTCTCTGTCCGCAGTCACCGAGACTGGCTATATACGTTATACGCCCAGCGGACGGGCGGCGTCGCAATGTCAACATAATAACTGCGCATAGTAGGTTTCGAAACCTAGCGGCCGCCTGGATAGCGCTATTGAAAGAAAACAAATGTCTCGCGATGGTAGCGCACGGCTGCCGTCGAGTCAAGCGCATGCGCTACGGAGGACACATGGCGCGCGGCAGAGTGGCGGTGGCGACAACTGCCCTTATCACCAGCCGGTGCCGACTACAATACTATGCAACTATTCGCCGCAGCTATTCGGCGGCTCCTCTACTTTTTCCGCCGTGCTTCGCTGCATGCTGATCTGCCGCGGCGCGCATTCGGTGTTGTAAACGGCTGACGACCTTCAGTAGCACGATGTCAGGCTCCATGTGGACCTCATCCGGCCGCGCTGACCGTATCGTCCTAATAGTGTTGCAAATACTCCAGCAATGGACAATGCGGGCTCCTCCTCGTCCTGCATGTTGCAGCTCGCACTCGGGGCAGCAAACGGCGAAAAAACAATAAGTCGTTTTATGTATCTAATCCTTTCATCAGCAGGCGGGCGGCGAGCTCATCAGAAGTATCAGATGAGTAAATAATCAGCGATGCACACATTGCAGTTTTGCACACCGATACACCGAGGCTGAACACCAACGCGCTCCGAAACCATCATTGCCGTAGTTTTGCTCCGAAAACAATAAGCAAGAAACAGCGAGCGCGGCAGCGCGCACAGTATCGATCGCGCGGTCTCGCGCTCGGCGGCGCCTACCCGGAGAGCTGCCGAGGTACGATCGGCGCATCCGCCGCGCAGCGACTGAACGCCAACCATCCTTAATGACAATTCCCACAATCAAACTCCCATCACCAATGCGAACGCCGCCGCTGTAAAAAACAACTGCATGATCGTCAGGCGGCGAGCTCTCGAGCTGTCTAGCAGCGAATCGTCACCAATGCATTACTTACCGCACAAGGGCCGCCGTCCGCGGTGCCATCAAACGATAAAACCGGGGTTGATGGAGCGCCGAGTGCGTAGATACGTCCCAAGCGAGCGAATGAATATCTTCCACCCTATTGCTTGCAAATACCCCCACCCGAGACTCGCCGTCGATATCCATGTCACGCAACTACAGCGATCGCTATTATGCTGTGGGACACGGCACGGGCTCGTCGGGTTGGAGACGGCGGCGCGGCGGCGGCAGACATTTGGCAGTGTTAGGCGGCGGTGTGGAGTAGGAAGATATTAATAGAAGACACTGCCTAACGCCCCTGGCTCCCTCCCTCCATGGGTATTTGGTCAGCAACCAGTGAAAGCTGCACGGACCCTGCTTCATCGAAAGGTTTGCCTATTCATTGAAAGAAGCAATAATGTCAAATGCGCACCATTATGACGCTTCTCGATGGATGTGCCCGACGGCTGAATGGCGCTTCGACCTGCATGTTGGCACGCACCGCGATGTGCAAGCGCTCATCTCGAAGCATGTAATGCACTTAACAAGGTGCGTGTGGCGACACTAGGCGCGTCTCTACCAGTGCGAGTAGATGTCGTGGCCCGCCACATACGATGGCTCTAATCTTGCCAATCGTAGTCGCAGCTTGCTTGGTGAACCCTCGCTCATATTTTGCTGCGCGATCTTCCGCATAAATAACGAACCGCCTGGGCTACAGTCAGCCCGCCACGGATTGCCGTCCATGGCGCTTGCCCGCTAGTGGACATCCGCCGTTACGGGGCGGTATTGCTGCTGCTGCTGCACTCAACAATAACGAACGACGACGACAAAGACCCACGCCCTTTGTGGCAACACACGCAGTGATCGCGACACACATACATCTAGCGAGGTAGAGCGATCCGCTTCAAAACCACCCCCAAACAAAAAGACTCGAGGCACCCACTACGGGATATACTTTGGCGATGACGTAGACGGCACCCCCGCCGTCTTCTACGCTCCGCAGTCGTTTCTGCCCGCAACGAATATTAGGAGGCACGATGAGCAGCTGCTGCGTGGGAAGGATTCATCACTCCTTTGTACATCACGCTCATCTCAGCTGCGCCCGCTTTTCGGGCTTCTGCAGGCGGAAGCAGCAATGAGGTTCATCACTCCGTTCATCGGTAGTTTCCAGGCACATACTACCATGTACATGTGTACCTTCTGCTGCCGCATCTGCAGCATGCGGCGACTATACACGCATCGCCGTCTGCCACCGAGTCGGGTTCGTACTTGGCTAGCCGCCGCCGTAGCTTGGTGACGTCCTCACTCTTGAGCGATATGACCTTCCGCAGCTGCTGGAACCGGATGCTTGGACTTCATGCTGTCGCCTCTTCGTTGCTTATTGCCCCCCGGCCGCCGCGCCCACCACCTTATCGCCCTTACAGTGGACACCCGCCATTACTCGTACGGGGCGGTGTTGCATTGAGCTGCTTTCCGCTCGACGACAATCACAAGCGCCGAAAAGAAATGCGCCCTCGCAATGGTTCTCGAAGCGCATCACCGCGACGCATGACGACCTGCTCCGAAACCAGTCAAAAATGATGAAGCGCGGTCACGCACCCACTCACTAAATCTCGACTTCCATTCTGGCGGGCGTGGCGCTATAAGCGACGAAAGACGCCGTTTTCTCCCCCTTCCCGAGTCTTATGTTTGCTGCAGTACGCGGGACTGAGGCCCAATGAGCTGCCTCAGTGTGATTATTTCTTAGCTCAGCTGTGCCTTTGCTTTGCGCGGCATTGTGCATAATACTGAGCCCTCTTTGATGCCTGCCGGTGCGCACAATCCTGTGCATGCGGCGGTCATGTGTCAGTGTCGCGTGTCGCCGTCCGCCACCGGGCCGGGTTCGTACTTGGCCAGCCGCCGCCGCAACTTGGTGACCTCCTCACTCTTGTGCGGCATGATCTTCCGCTGCTGCTAGAATCGGATGCATGCTTGGATGACTTCAGGCTGCCGGCCCTCCGCCGTTGCTTATTGCCCTCCGCTAACGCGCCGACCGCATAATCGCCCTTATAGTGGGCACCCGCCATTTCTCGCATGGGGCGGTGTTGCTCTGCTTTCCGCTCGACGACAATATCAAGCGCCGAAAAGAAGCGCGCCCTCGCAATGGTTATCGAATCGCACCGCAACTCAGGGCGACTCCCTCCGCAGCCACTCAAAAGCGACTCGACCGCATTCTGGCGCGGACGTGGCGCAATAAGCGATGGACGATGCCGTTTATTTTTCCCACTTTCCCCAGTCTTTATATGCTGCAGTACGCAGGAGGCGCAGTTAGCGGCTTCTGTGCGATACTATTATTTGCTATCACACAGTTGTCTCAGCTGCGTGTGCGTGCAGCATTGTGCAGGATGCTAAAGCCCCCCTTCCCCCCCCCCCCCCCCCCCCCCCCCCCCGGATGCTTTGCCGGCGCGCAGGTGTCGGTCCCGTGGCAGCGTTACGCTTCGCCGTCCGCCACCGAGACGGACTCGTACTTGGCCAGCCGCCGCCGCAGCTGGGTGATATCCTCGCTCTTCTGTTGCATGAACTTCCGCAGCTGCTGGAATCGGCTGCTTGGACTTCATGCGGTCGGCCCTCCGTTGCTTATATTGCCTACTGCCGCGTTGACCACCACCTCGTCGCCTGGATACATAGTGGACACCCGCCGGTACTCGTACGGCGGGGTATCATTGCGCGCCGCTGTATAGTTCCGCTCGACGACAGTAACACGCGCCGACGAAAAGATGCGCGCCCTCGCGCAGTGGTTCTCGAAGCGCACCGCGACGCGGGGCGACCCGCTCCGAAACCATTATATTCACGATGAAGCGCTTTGCAGGCACTCGATAAATCTGGTCGACCGCATTCTGGGGGGTCGTGCGTGGCGCCATAAACGATAGACGCCGCTTTCTTCCCCCTTTCTCCTGCCTTCTGCATGCTGCTGTACGCGGGAGGCGCAGTGAGCGGCCTCTGTGTGATACTTCTTGCTTACACAGTTATCTCAGCTGCGTCTGTGTGCACCATTGTGCAGGATACTAAAGCCTCCCTGGATGCCTGCCGGCACGCAGGTGTTGGTCCCATGGCATCGTTATGCGGTGCGCTATGCGTCGCCGTCCGCCACCGACTCCGGCTCGTACTTGGCCAGCCGCCGCCGCAGCTTGGTGACCTCCTCGCTCTTCTGCTGCATGATCTTCCGCATCTGCTGGAACTGCTTGGACTCCATGATGCGGCCCTCCGCCGAGCTGGCCACTTCGCCCGCCTTGCTCGCCTCCAACTTGCTCACGCGCACGTCGTCGCCCAGCCGGTCCAGCTCCGCCTTGAGCTTCTTGTTCTTCCGCTTGAGCTCCGCCAGCGCCGCCGCGTGCTCCTTCTCCTTGGCCTCCGCCTCCAGCGTGAACTCCAGCTTGAGCTGGTCCAGCTCCTTCGCGTCCGCAGGGCCGCCCGCTGACGCCTGCCCCAGCGCACGCAGGTCAGCAGGCCAAACACTCGGGGCCGGCGCGCCTCAACCGATACACGCCCCACACTGTACCGCCAAGCTACGGGTGTCAACACGGTGATCATAACACTGCGAATGAGAGCCCGTCCTACCTGTCAGAGGTCAAATGCAGTCAAAACTGTGGCGGAACTATAGCGAATGTTCCTACAGGTTGCATGCGGGCCCAATTCGAGGCTTTTAGGAAGGGTTCTTCGTATTAGGTGCGCCGGCACTCATGCGCGCTCACCAAAGGCGACGCATCGTCCGCCCGAATGTGAGTCCACTCCGCCCAGCCCTACCAGAGTATCCACTCGCGACCGAGGACGACATGGGGCTTGGTGCCCCTTGCAGCCTCCGGGGGCTCACACGCCAACGCTTCCAACACTTCCCAGGTCCCCCCCACCCCCGGTCTGCCTGGTCCGCAATCTGTCCCCCCCGATCAGTACGAGGCGGCCACAACCCCATGCCCAGAGCAGGAGCATTGTCCGTTCGCCCGTCAACGGACATGCGCCCCCCCCTCTTTCCTTCTCCCAAAGGGCGTCTGGCTGCCGGCCCCCACCTGCTGGCTCTGCCGCAGCTTGTCCACCTTGGCGCGCTCCGCCTCCAGCGCCGCGCCGCTCTCCGCCAGCGCGGCCTTGAGCGCCGCCGCCTCGCCGGCCGCGCCCGCCGCGCCCGCCTGGCTGGCGGACAGCAGGTTGAGCTCGCGCACCTTGGCCTCCAGCGCCGCGACCTGCCCCCGCAGCGCATCGCGCTCGTGCGCCACGCGCGCGTCCGACACCGGCGCCGCGCCCAGCTTGTTGAGCCGCTGCGGCTTCCGCGCAAACAGGGTGGCGGGCTTGGACATCGCGTCGGCCGCCGAGGCGGCGATGCCCTGCAGCAGCAGCTCGTTCTCCAGCTCGTTGGTGTCCGCCGTCATGACCAGGTCCGCCATCTCCGCCTGCTCAAACAGCAGGTGCAGCAGGAGGCCCGACGCGTACGTCGCGTTCTCGTGCTCCGCCTCCACGCGCTGCAGCACCGCCTCGCGCGCCTCCGCCAGGAGCTCCCGCGCCTCCTTGGTGGTGTAGACCTCGTTCTCGTGCACGCGGTACTCCGCAAAGTCGGACAGCACGCCGCCCACCTCGCGCAGGTGCTGGTCGCGCTTGAACTTGGCGAAGCGCAGGTAGCCTTGCACCTGCGTGCGCCGCGCCCGACACACCATGCCGCCGCTCAGCCCGCTACCACCCCTCTGCGGCCACCCATCTACACCCCCTCTACCACTGAAACAAAATAAATCGCAATAAATACGGAAACACTCCTCAGGGCACCCCCCCCCCCCCCCCCCCCCCCCAGCCCCGGGGCCAGCCCCTCTGCAGTACTATGCGCATCCCTGGCCCAGACGAGCTTGCCGGGTGGTTGGGGAGGGGGGGGGGGGGGGGGGTATAATGGAACGCGAGTCAGAGAGAGCGGGCAGGTTTAGGGGCGGACCTGCAGGTGGTGGTCCTCCGTCAGCGGCTGCGCCATCTTGGTAGTGGCTTGGGGTGCGATTCCTCGGCGGTGGGGCGCGGCTACCCTGCAGTCACTGTACTCGGGACGAGGGGGCTGTGTGGGCGGCGGCGGTCGGGCTGATGCGGTGCGGGCGGAGGGTGTCGCGCGGCGCTCGCCCGCTGTGGGCAGTAGCGCTCTGGACGGACGCCGCGGCGCGCCGAAACGCAGAGAACTTCACTCAGGTTCCCTCGCAGCCCGCACCTGCACGCTGTTTGCACGCGGGTGTTGTCTGCAGAAACGACGACACTGCGCCTGTGGAAGTCGTTCGTCGCCCTGTTCACTAAACGTTCACACCTGTCGACAGGGGCCGGACGATGATCAGGGGCAGCGGTGACGGTGCGCAGCGAATGCTGCAGGCTGCCCGCCCGATCCGCGCGCGGGAGCTAGCCCTCTTTAGGGTCATGGAGAGGCGGAACCTACCGCATCGTAAACGTGCTACCTGTAAGGATTAGTAGTTCAGCTGTGTTACTTTTTATAACTACAAAGATCAAAACCCTTATTACTCGACTACCTGTACCCGTGCAGTATCTGGACCCTATCATCCATGTATCAGGCCACCGTCAGTTTCAGACCATCCGCCGCCAGTACCCTGTAAAAAAATAAGAAATAAAATCGAATCGGCAGTAGTATCAGGGGTCATGACCCCTGGTAGTATGTCTATGCGACTTAAAATAGGGTCTTAGGGTTTGCTGAGGTGTACATCACCAACGCGCGCGCGCATGCCCAGCATCAGGCGGGCGCCTCCCCCGCCTCGCGCTCGTTCTCCATCGACACGTTGCGCGTGCGGCATGGCGGCAGTTGCGGCCACCTCCGCTCTCACAGGTGGTGATAGGCAGCAGCAACAACGGCCACGGCGGCCCTTCGCCCCTGTTCCCGAAGCACGAGGGCTGCCGCATCCTTACATATACCGGTATCGGCTTGGAGTCTGCCGCGACGTCCAGGTACGGCGCGGGGGGCGGTATGCGCGGCGACCTCCCCGTTGGATGGGGGACAGTGGAGGTGCCCCCCGGGGGGGAGCGGGTTACGCGGTGTTGCTGGGGAGGGGAGCTTGGCGGCCGGTGCGTTACAGTCGCTATATGGAGGACATGGGCAGCGGGGCTGGTGGATGACTGGCAGCGAGCGCCGCGTGCCCACCGGCGCCTGTGTGCAATGGGGAACCTGGGCGAGCTCTGAATCAACATAGCGGTGCCTGTGAGGAGGGTCTGGTTGGCTTGGGGGCGAGGCGGGGTGGGGGGGGGGGGGTGTTGCTCTGCTGCTCGGCAGGCAACTTGTATAGAGGCCAGCTTCGTACATTCTCGGTTAGCCTTGCGCTTCCGCTGACAGTGGCCCGCGTCTTGCAGGGCTGGTGTTGGTGCCACGGCTGCGGGCCAGCTGAGCTGCGAAAGGCACAAAGGTGAGCAGTGATGGAGGCGGCGGGGCTGGCGGGCGGCAACGGCAGCGGGGGCAGGGGTGGGCGAAGCGTCGTGATAGCGGAGCCCGATGCCGGCGATGGCGGTGCCCGGAGCCCCACGATGGCGGAGAAGATCAAGACGCGCGCCGGAAAGCAGGCGGCCGTCAGCGAGCAGGCGGCAGCGAAGGAGAAGGAGAAGGAGAAGGCCGGCCAGGGGCGGGGCGGGCTGCACCAGCTGCGCTACAGCACGTGGCGCAAGACTGCCGGGCCCATCCTGGCAGGCAGGACGTCTTTTGGGACATCGACGTTTCGACGCACCACCACGAACCGCGCCAAACTGCAGTCAGACATCGCCAGCAAGTACCAGAGCAACTCCGCCGAGCAGCACAAGGCACCCCCGAGCCCCCCCTTCCCTTCCCTCCCTTGTCCTCATCCACCCATGCTACCCACTGCCGTCCCGTACCACCACCACCCTCCCCCGCTCCTGTAGCTGACACCCCCCCCCCCCCCCCCCCCCTCTGGCCCCGCCCTCGCGCCGCAGAGCGAGCGGAACCTGGAGCGCATGCTCGTCATGAAAAAGAGCAAGTGGGTGGTGAGCCCGCAGAAGCTGCGCTTCCGGCCCGTCGTGATGTCGCTGCTCATGGCGTACAGCGCGCTGGTCATCCCGTTCCAGGTGCCCCCCCCCCCCCCCCCCCTCCCCCCAAAAAACATAAAAATATACATCATGGTGGCTTTCCTGACCACTGGCATCATGCCCCTGCTGACCGGCCTACCGCCCTGCCGCCCCGCGATGCACATTAGACATGGCTGTAGGCCTGCGGGTGCCGACGCGGCGATAAGAACGCTGCGAATAAGGACCCACCATGCCATGCGAGTGGCCGAATGTAGACGAAACTATGGCGGAACTAGAGCGAATGTCCTCCTGATAGGTTGCATGCGAGCCCAATCTGTGGCTTATAATAGGAGCGCTTTTACAGGCGTCCGTACCCTTCTTTCCTACCCAATCGAAGCAACCAAGACACCGTCAAACAATGTCAATTTAGCAAACAACTCGTCCTGGATACCTACTCTGGCTGGCGGTCAGTTGTGTCCAGTTTAAGGCATTCTCATTTCATGGCATCATCGCGCTCTCTGGTTCCAGCTGTCCAGATAATGCTGACCCGAATACAGCACCCAACAAGGCGACCACCGACTCCCTCCCCCCCCCCCCCCCCCTCCACTTCTCCCCCCCGGCAACCCGCGGACGCAGATGGCGGAGCTGCCAGCCATGTCGCTGTCGCCCAACCAGTGGCCGGTGTTTCTACTGAATCGCGCCGCGGACCTCATCCTGCTGGCGGACCTCATCCTCGGCTTCTTCCTCGCGGTGTGGGACCGGCCTCGCAACCTCTGGGTCACCAACCAGTCCTTCATCATCCGCCGCTACCTCAGGTGCCCCCCCCCCCCCCCCCCCCCCCTCACGCCAGCCTACCGGAGCTGAGTCCTCGGGATCAACAGCGGGGTTTTTTGGGTTGTAGGTTTTAAATCCTAAAAATCCTATACCCCCCCAAATCCGCTCACCCCGCCGGCATCATCCCAGTGCCGGCCAACCACCATCGGCGCGGTGCCAGCCGGGTGGCGGTGCTCATAGCCCGCGCTCCGAAACCAATTCCCACAGCACCGCAGCATTATTCCAAATTAAGATCACCCTTGCTCCGAAACCAATCTACCGGCGGCACACCATGCTCACTTCTGCTCGGCGAGCTGCGATATTGGGTCAGTGACGGCGACTCGCTCGCAACTCGCACGCGGATCAGGGGGAGAGGGGGAGAGAGAGAAAGAGAGGGGAAGGGGGGGGAGAGAGAGAGAGAGGGAGGGGGGGAGAGAGAGAGAAAGAGGTAGGGGGGGGGGGGGGGGGGGGGGGAGAGAGAGAAAGAAAGAGGCCGGCGGGGGGGGGGGGAGAGATAGATAGAGAGAGAGGGAGAGGGGGGGGGGGGGGGGAGAGAGAGAGAGAGAGAGAGGGGGGGGGGGGAGAGAGAGAGAAAGAGGTAGGGGGGGGGAGGGGGGGGGGGGGGAGAGAGAGAAAGAAAGAGGCCGGGGGGGGGGGGGGGGGAGAGATAGATAGATAGAGAGAGAGGGAGAGGTGGGGGGGGGGGGGGGGGGGGAGAGAGAGAGAGAGAGAGAGAGGGGGGGGGAGAGAGAGAGAGAGAGAGAGAGAGAGAGAAAGAGGGGGGGGGAGATAGATAGATAGATAGATAGAGAGAGGGAGCCGCCGGTGGTGAGGTGGCATCACTGCATCCGGGCTGGGCAGACTGCTTCGCCCTTCTCGGTGGTGAGAGAGTGTTGACTCCGGGGGTAAGCGGCGACGTGTGGGCGCCTGTATTTATCCGGAGTCCGCGAGGTGGGCCCAGGGTCCCATGGCGGCTCTGGGTCGTCGGCGGCATTGCTAGCCCCAGCGGCTGACGTGCCCTTGTTCGCTCCATTAGCGGCTGTTCATGTCACCACTCATAAAAGCGAATGCCGCGGCGTTGACGATGACCGGCGCCTTGGCGTAGCCTCGTGGCCGCGCTGGGCTGCTCGTGCCCTCCTCCCCACAACTGTTGCGTGTGACTTCTCAAGCCCCCCCCCCCCCCCTTCCCCCACTTCTGTCTCCGCTGCGTGCCCCCCCTCCCCATCCCCCCCGGCCCAACCGCCGCCGCCGCCGCCTCCGCCGCATTCTTCTTTCTTGCTCAGAGGCCGGTTCTTTGTGGACTTCATCGCGCTGGTGCCGTACGACCTGCTGCCATTCCTGCTGCCGGCAGCGCGCATGGAGCACCCCGACGACAACAATGCCCTGTACCAGGTGACCAGCCCCCCCCAACCCAGCCCAGCCCAGCCCTCTGAGCGCCACCGTCACCATCCCCCATAAACCCCCATTCATCCCCCATCATCTCCCGTCAGCCCTGTACTCTGCACCGCCACATGCGCCCCGGCCCTGGCGTAGCTGTCACAGTGGCTCCCGCCGCCGCCCTCCCATGCCATGCAACCACAAGCGGCCTGCAAAGAAGTGACGTTTCTCACTCGCCCTTGAAGAGGGAACAACTATCGAAGCAGAGAAATGACTGAGAACACGCCGCAAATACAACACAAACATGCCGGCACAAAGGGGCAAAACGGTGTATTCTTCCCATCGTATGTTATAATTGTATTATCTAATTGTATAATCATATGATACCTGATTCTCGGCGGAGACTTCTCCCTCGCTGAGCACATCCCGCCATCCTATACATGGGGGGAACACCGCTGCTAGGGTAGCACACCCTCTGTCCTCACGTGGCCAGGCAATGGGGGGCGGAGTTGTAAGAATTCATATGTGCTTTAAGTACTTGTTTTTGTTCTACCTATAGCAACGTAGTATCACAGTACAGTTTTTAATCTTTCTACGATTTTTTAGATAATTAATGTTTTGATTGGTTTTACGCAAGCAAATAGCTATTCAAAGGATAACATGATGTAATTCCTTACTATTTTCCACTAAGTAATATCCCCATGAAGAAGAAATGAAGGGGCGTGAAGAACAATATAGCAGGGCGTAGGAGCACACCGGCAGGCATCGTGGGGTACACCAAGAGCGCCGCGTACCGACCGATCCAGATCGAGTGTAACGAGCAGCGGCGCCCCTGGCGGCCGGGTCTGCGCCATGCTGCGCGCCAATGCACTCCGCGGCTGAGCTAATGCCCGCACCCGGCGGCCGCACAACAGCGCAGCTCGCCCGACTCGCGTCCCTCGATGAGCGACCAAGCACTGCCACCATTGTGATTATTGGGCGGAACACAATAATCACACAACTGCGCGGACCGGAGGGGTCCATTCACCCGGCGGGAGGGCGGCCCGGGGCATGGCGCCAATCAACGTCCACGCTTGCGTGCGCATGGGCTGGGTTGGGCGACATGTTGTCCCTGGGGAGACTGACCGCCGACTCCGTGGAGCCATCGTGCCGTGGCTACACTGAGCGCCGCGGTCTTACCAGTGTTGGCGGCTGTGCACGGGCTGGACACCGGGTGTGCGCCGTGGTGCGCACTCATGCTATCGAAGGCACCCAGTGAGCTCAGCCCCCCAACCCCCCGCCCCTTCCCGCCGCCCCCGCCCCTCTGGCGCAGGCGCTGGCCTGGCTCATGGCGCTGCGCCTCCTGCGCCTGCTGCGGATCTCCCGCCTGGAGGCGGTGTTCTCCACCTACCGCAACCAGGTGCGCGCCGCAGCTCCATCGGCCGGCAGTTTATTCGCCTCGGGCGTCTAGAGAGAGAGGGAGAGAGTGCAGAGCAGAGAGAGAGAGAGAGAGAGAGAGAGAGCAGAGCAGAGCAGAGCAGAGCAGGAAGCCGAGGCGTCCCCGCTGACTGTGGTGGGACAAACTGCCTTGCGCTCAAAATATGCAATCTCTGCTCGCTGTGTCTGTACTAGAGGAGGCAAGGGGGTTAGGGTTTTTAACCCTAAATGTCCGATTCTAATGGAGGATGGCGCATGGAGTAGGTAACCGTCTGGCGGCCGGCTGAGCTCCACCCCCCCCCCCCCCCCCCCTAGGTCAACTGGGACTACAGCCTGGCCACACTGTGCAAGTACGGCCTGAACGCGGTGCTCTTTGTCCACTGGCTCGCCTGCGCGTGGTGGTACATCGCGGAGATGGAGCTGCTGTACGATGCCGGGACCGAAACGTGGATGACCGTGAGCGGCCCCCCCCCCCCCCCCCCCCCCCCCTCCCCCTTGACCCCGGCGGCCCCCTGCCCCTTGCAGCTGCCTCCACTGGCATACGCCTCAGGGTCCTTTGTCACAGTACCATACATAAGTGACGCTGATTTGCGCCACGCATTGCGTAACTGATTGTTGCAAGCATTCCTGTTGATGCCCCGACTCGCACTGTCATCTTTGCGAGTCCGCCCAACTTCGAACCAACGCGAAAGTTTTCCCGAAATTGGCATCTTTTTACCACCTAAAAACATGCGCTATACATACGGCGACTGGTTGTGCATGCTGGTGGATGCCGTTCATGACATGGGAAGCCCGCTTTATGTCGATATAGTCCATATGCGCCACACCTGCGTGCGTGCAGGCGAGAGGCGGCTGAGCTGCGCGTTTTGGTGGCAGGTGTTCTTTGACGGCAGCCAGGCGGTGAGCACGCTGGACAAGTACATCGCGGCGTGCTACTGGAGCGTGATGACCTCCGCGACCATCGGGTACGGCGGGCCCACCGACCCGCGCACACAAGTGGAGTACATCTTCAACACCTTCGCCATGCTCATCGCGGCCTTCCTCTTTGGCTACATCGTCGGCAGTGTCGCGGCGGTCATGAGCACGCGGTGCGCCCCCCGCCCCCCCCTTCCCCCCTCACCTCTCCTCTGAATACCCGCTAACCCTCGAGCAATCCCTGCGCCATCAGCTTGATTCAATTGATATTATACCGTTTAGCAGAGATTTTGGGTGCCCTTGAGAGATCTATAATAACCCTTATCATGAGCCTCAGATTGGGCCTGGATGCAATCTATAAGAACATTCGCTTTAGTTCCGCTATATGCTGGT
This sequence comes from Tetraselmis striata, assembly GCA_006384855.1. NCBI lineage: Eukaryota > Viridiplantae > Chlorophyta > Chlorodendrophyceae > Chlorodendrales > Chlorodendraceae > Tetraselmis > Tetraselmis striata. Next base: position 30,754 of record VCJN01001388.1, read on the forward strand.
CTACATTTGGCCTCTGGTAGGCAGGGCGAGTTTAGATTCGCCGTGTGCTTGTTACCGCGCCGGCGCCCGTACCCGATATGCCCCCATTATATATAATGGGAGGTGGTACCTGGCCGCGCAGCACCTATAATTCTTCACGCATATTCTTCAAACCTCAGATCGGGTTTGCTAGCAACCGATGTATGAGAACATTTCGCTAGAGTTCCGCTGTATTTTCGTCTACATTTGGCCGCTGGCAGGCGGGGCGGGTTCCATTTGCCGTGTGCATATTACTGCGTGGGGAAACGTATACATTTGGCGATTTTGTGCGTACGCGAGCCTCATCTGCTCGGCACAAACGCTACAAGTAAGCGCCCCGAAGCCTGCTCTCGAGACACCTCGCCCCAGTGACCCTCCGATGCGCCGGCTATCGCCTCGCCGGTCAACAGAGGCTGGGCAACGCCCCACAATGGCGGCTTGCTGCCCCCCCTTGTCTTTGCCTTGGCTGAGCTGCTCGCCCGGCTTCCCCTTCGCCGCCCCCCCTGCCATTCCCCTCTCCCATTAATAGGGGGCTGCGTGCGCAACTGATGTACCAAATCATGGACGACGTCGAGCACTTCTCCAAGGCCTGCAAGCTGCCCAAGGTGAGGCGACGCCCTCTCTGGACTGGGCATTGAGACCCCAGGGGAGGGGGAGGGAGGTGCACCGCGCCGCCCAACCGCGGGACGGTTTTGGGCTAAAGCGTTGGCAAATTGGGCTGCCCTCCTGGGGCGCACTGTAGAGGTAATACAGAAACACATTTGTACATGTCCGGGTGCCGATGCGGTAACAAGAGCACCGCGAGAGAGAACACGCCTTGCCTACCAGAGGCCAAATGTAGACGAAACTATGTCGGAACTACAGCGAATGATCCTAATGGGTTATGCAAGCCCGGTCATAAGGCGTCTAATGGGGCTTTTTATGGATGGGTCGTCACCCGCATGTGTATATGTATGAGTTGAAATTTGGAATTTCTCACACCTTGTTTATTCCTGGGCAAACCACGTCAGCTGTCTTCCGGGCTGGCTGACATCAACCCGCATAAGGCCGGCTGCTCCCTTTATAAGGCACTGCCCGTAGCATGTACTCCTCTAGAGGCCAAGTGTATGTGTATATGATGCGAAATGCGTTGTAGCGTCAAACCGCCATTATAACCATCGTGCGCCGGTCATACATTGTGAGCAGCCGCGCGTGCAGCGGATTTCCTTGTTGGAGTATCGTTTGATGCGAGTGGGAACAGCGGCGGGAAAGGTTGTCTTGGCCAGGAGGCTGCCGAGCATGGCAGGCTGACGGGGTGCTTGCGTGGCGGGGGTCCACCCCGGCGCCGCAGCGGCTGCGCAACAAGCTGGAGGACTACTTCAAGTTCCGCTGCACCCAGGCGATGGACCACGAGTACCACCTCATCCTGCTGCAGACCATGTCGCCCGCGCTGCGCTCGGAGGTGGCGCTGTACACCGACACGCAGTGGCTCGCGCAGCTGCGCATCTTCAAGCACGCCCCGGAGTCGCTCATCTCGCGGGTGGGTAACTCCGGGCGTGGCAACTCCTGAACCCTTCGCGCGCGTGCCGACTCACCCATAAGAACCCTATTCGTGAGCCTCAAATTCGGCTTGATAACAAGTGATTGGAACATTCGTTACAGTTATGCTATAGTTTGGTCTAGATATGACTCATGGCAAGCATGGCAGGTTCCTATTCGCAGACTTCTTGTTGGTGCCCTTCCCAAGTGATCAAAGCTGAATTGCTGTTCTCAACCGTTGTGGCAGCTGTCGGTGGCGATGGATCAAATCCTGTACCCGCCGCTGGAGACCATCTTCGACCAGGGCCACCAGATCACGCGGCTATACGTCATCAAGCGCGGCATCATCGTGGCAGCCGGACGCATCAAGATGGCCGGTGAGTTGCTGGCGGCGCCAGGATCCTGGATCCCGCAGAGGCCGGACCCGCCAACCAGAAAGAGAGAGAGAAAGCGAGAGAGAGAGCGAGAAAGAGAGAGCGAGAGAGAGAGAGAGTGAGAGAGAGCGAAAGGTGACACGGAGCCTCAGGTGGTTGAAGGACATTTCCTCTTCCACGTCGTCGCGTGGCCCTGGGCTCTGCCTCACTATCACAGCCATCACGCATTGGCGCTCCTCTTGTTTTGGTGCAGAATGCGACTGGTATGTGACACGCTCACGGGCATCACCGCGCGCCCCGCAGGCCACGCGATGGGCGAGGAGGCGCTGCTGGCGCTGTACAAGGCGACCTTCAGCGCGCGCTCGATGACGTACAGCGAGGTGAACGAAATCGACATCGGCGCCTTTTACGGGATCCTGGAGGCGTACCCGCAGTTCAAGCGCCTGCTGCGGGTGTACGCCATACGGAAGGTGCGCCGTCCGCTTGTCAGTGGGATCCAGGCTCATGCTTGCTAGGGCGAGCTGAAGGATGGCATTGCCGACTAAGTCTCACTACTTACCCAACACCGCACGCCCAACACGCTGCGTTGGGTCTTCCCCTTTCTGCGTGTCCAGCTGTTTCACGACGAGGTGCTGGCGTACGCGGAGGCGGTGCGGCGGCTGCGGAAGGTGAAGCACAACATGCGCGGGGTCGTGCGCCAGAAGACGCTGCACGACCAGAGGTACAGCCTCACCCAGGGCGCGGACGGCAAGCTGCCGGACATGGACGGCGGCGTGCCCTGCGTGTCGGTGGACTTCATCACGCAGTCCCTCCAGGTGGGTGGAGCGCGCACCCAAACCACTTCTCGGGTCGCGTTTTACGGGTTGCCGACACACATATAAAAACCTGCTCGTATGCGTCAAATTTGACTTGCAAGCGGCCTCTATACGAAGAGCACTTCCTATGCCTCCGCTATTGTTGAGTCGTATTTTGGACCTCTGGCAGGTAGGGCAGGCCGTTATTCGCGGGGTTCCCATTACCGCGTCGGGCCCGTAGCTGTGGTTAGCGGAACTAGAGAGAATGTTCTTATAGGCTGCATGTAAGCCCAATATGAGGCTCATGATAGAAGGGGTTCTTACAGGTGCGTCGCCACCCGTATACGGGTCGTGACGGCCATTGCAAGTGTGCTCTTTGTACGTTTTGATGTATCGCACGGACCGGCAGCGTGATGCCTTGTCGCCTGAAGCGCTTCAGGCGGCAAGGCATCACGCTGCCGGGCATTCAGCTGGCCGACAGGACGCGAAGGAGGCCAATCGCGCCTTCTCCCCTGGGGCACTGCTTTGACACATGGGGCATGTGCATTTATTGTATGTGTGCATGTGTTGGGCATTGACATACTCCTGTTTTGGCGCAGGAGTCGATGCCCAACACGGAGAGCCGAGTCGCGCACTACATGCTCCGGCTGCACAAGTTTGAGGGGGTGAGCGCCCTCGTGCAAAGAGCAACGTCCTGACTGCAGATGCGAACAGCGATTCTCATGTGTTTTTTTTCTATACATCTAGTTTTTTTAGCAACCACGGCTTATTGTGGAAACCAGGGGAATGTTCGCATTTTCCGACATATCGAAACTGTTAGGGATTGCCGAGATCCCCCCCCCCCCCCTTGGGGGGGTTAAGTACAGATATAAGTACTGTCGTGTGTGCGATGGTTCTGAAGCGTCGTGTGGCGTCCGCCCATGCAGCTGAGCACGGAGGACCGGGTGCAGCTCATCCACGCGTCCTACCTCATCCAACGCAACTGGAAGGCCTTCAAGTGGAGGCGCAGGGCTCGCATCGCGGAGCGCAACGCCCGCCTGTTGACGTGGTCCACCTTCATGCTCAAGATGGCCATGGGCGACCCCAGCTCGCAGATCTTCTGGATGAACGTCGCGCACAAGCACCTGGCCAAGTATGTCGCGCCGCGGCAGGCAGAGCGCTGCCTCTCTTGGCGCAAACACGATCCCTGCCAGCAGTGGCGCATCTGGCCGCCCGCCCTTCCGGATTGTCTGGTTTGATCGACTCGTATCGTGTAGATCCATATGTCGACTCGTATCGACTCGTCCCATAGCATCGAGCTTCGCCCTGTGCGCCATCGCAATTCGCCGTGCCTCGTGTTTCCTAATGCGCCGACTCGAGTCGTATTTCCATAGCGTGTCCCGTCGCGTATCTTCACTTCTCGGGTGTATGATCCATAGCCTCGTCTCGTTGTATCGTCCGGAGCAATTTCCAGGCTCATGGGGTTCTTCGTGCTATACCTGCTCGAAAATAAGAAAATATTTTATCGATATTACACACGTCGTGAGTTGCGGCGCTCGTCCTCAGTGGCTAGGCTGGCCTCCCAGCACCTCGTGGCGAGTTGGCTTATGCATATGCCCGCTGGCGGGGATATTGCAGTATGGGCATCGAAACCGAGCAAGACGTCGCCGATCTCTTCTGGGCGCTGAAGGATAGCGGAATCGAGGTCGGCAATACCGCACTAGCGAAAGAGCTGAAGTCTATAAAGGTGCTCGCCTATCGACTCGCAGCCACTACCGACCCACACCGCGGAGCCGCGTTTCCGGTATGTATTGATTCTTGTTCTGGCATCCCCATCGCAGAGCGGCGGCTGGAGCACCGCCAAGCGGGTGGTGCCCGCCGTGGTTCGCATGCGGCTTGCCGGCGGAAACACCGTACGCATGCTGCCAAACGGAGGCCTGGACCTGGAGGAGCTGCAGCAGTCGCCGAACCCTATCATGACGGTCATGATTGCCATCGTGAAGTGGAATGGACTGGACGTATCAAGGTGCGCCGTGCCAGCCAATACAGGCCACTTGCAGCGTCTCTGCACAGCATGTGCACACAGCCTGACGGCCATATTATTGTAGCTCTTGCGCGCTGACGTACCGATCTCGCGACCCCCTGGCCATTAGCGCGCGCACGTGTGTACGTGATTCATATCAGTAGGTGCGCCTTTATCCGTCCGTTATTTCTGGGTTTTATCTGGCGATGTAGTTGCGTGTGTGTGCATGCCGGCCTATGTGGCAATGCAGTAGTGCGCCGGCCCGTCTCGCATCCACTCGTCTGCAGCTTTCATCGCGCGGCAGCTGAGCATCGCGCCACCCTTGCGCTCCGCGCAGCGCCATAAACTCCGAGGTCAAGCGGTCGAAGAGCATGCAGGCACCGTCGACACCCAAGCTGGGCACTCGCCGTTCGGCCAAGACCGCCGAGCTGCGGTGGACGACGTACCGGCAGCGCTTGCAGACACGTGCGCATCTCCGAGAGAGTGACGTGGCTACAGACGGCAGGGTATCAAGCTTGGCCGCGGCCGCTCGCGCGGCGTCCCGTGCCAACGGGCCGCAGCTCAACCAGCGGCCGTCGCGAGTCATGCGCGCATCGACATCTCGCAGCGAGCCGCATGCTGAGCTGGCCAGTGCGCCCTCTCTTGCCGCCACTCGTGGCTCCGCCTCCAAGCGCCTTGCCTATTGTCCGCCGAAGAATGGCGCCGCCAATGTGGGCGGGCCAAACCTTGGTCAATCGGGCGGGTTCGGCTTTCTTGGCGGTTTCCCTTCGGCGAATAAGTACATGGGATCCCGGCTGAGCGTACATAGCTCACGCGGCGGCGGCCTGTCGGGCGTGCATCCTGCGCTAAGGTATGCGCATGCCGGACTCGTGAAGAGCAAAAGCCGAGCGTCGAAGTATTAAGCGCCTCGGTTGGGGGGCAGCAGCTGTCGTTTCCTTCGACACGGTGCTTAGCCCGTGTCGTTCGAAAGCGCTGACATGTGAGTCGAAAGAGGCTCAAGAGCAAGCACTAGGTCGCGGCCATTCAGGCATCTACTGGGCGACAAGGTGGTGAGGTGCAGCCACCCACTTCAGCAGCACCAGTCGAAGCACCAGGTGAAGCCACAACGCGAAGGCAAAGAAGCCAGTATGCACGTCACACACCGCATGTTCTAGCGACTAACTAAACATTTTTTTGTATTAAACACCAAACCGCGCAATTCACGACTGCAGGCACCTGTACGTATGTTATTTATATATATTGGTCACTGCCCTCTTGCGATATCAATGGCCATCCCGAAGCGGCTTCATGCAAAGAACTACAGTGCCTGTACCCTCGAGTGTATCCTGCGGGGGTGCTGCAATGCTCTGGGCTGGCCACATGAGGTGCAACGCAACCACCATCTGCTCATCCCCACCCTAAACCCTAACCCCTACCCAACCCGTACCAACGGGGGTACTGCTGCGCAGCATCAAGACATCTTCCATCCAACCGCGTCTTATTCGTGAAAATGTAAATACGGGTGCCGGCGCCCCGATAAACCCTTATTCATGAAACACCTCAAATTGCGCTTCCATGCAACATGCAATAAATTCCGCCACAGTTCCGCTACAGTTTCGTGTATATTGGACCTTTGACAGTCCGGGCGGGTTCGTATTTGCAGTGTGCTTCATTCCTACCGCGTCGGAACCCGTAGCACCCCCATACTAGTTGAACAGCTCCGTGCTGTGGCGCTCATGGCCAGGTCCGATACAAAACATGTACATACATCGGTCAGACAGACGCATGGGCCTCATCTTGCGGCGCTAAGGTAAGATCTGGTGAGCACAAGGGTGAGCACATGCCAAGCGTATTACATCGTACAGACTTCAAGATTCATTGTCCTGTACAAACAGTTCACAGCATGTTCGGTATGCAGGGGCTAGTGTTGTGCGATGGCACTGGCCACATTTGCCCCTCCCCCAGCGAGACCAGGGCTGGCCCTGACCGAGTCTCGAGCTTGGAACGGCTCGACGCATCACCGTAGCCGCCGAGTTTGGCAGGTGCACACATCCACGATTCAGCAGCAGCGTGCTTGGTAGACAGCATGCCAAAGGCGATACTTACACACCTGTGCATGATGCGCATGAGCCCAGGGTGTGGGCAACCATGGCGGAGGATAGCTCTCACTTGCCTCCATTGGAGTGACGCCATCGAAACTCCACAGCAAGGACGGACTTGCCGTTTCAGGAGTGATACTTATAAGTGCGTTGGCGCACTCTCTCTGGTGCTGACAGATAGAACGCCACCCTCCCTGAGGATCAATATAAAGCTAATGACTCCCAATGTGGTGGAAATGACGTCATACCCCTCAACATTAACCCCCCCCCCCCCCCCCCCCCCGGGCACTTCCAACAGCCCTCTACCAATTTACCCCCGCACCGGCTTACTGAATCCGGTACTGCCATATTGCACCTGCGTGCAGGCGGCGTGCAGGCCGCGTCCATTGACGCCACCACATTGGCAGGGAATGTCTGGAGAGAGGAATCTTCACAAAGGCACAGAGGTGATGATGGTTATTTCCACGTGGGCCAGGTGTATTGCCCAGGGCCTGTCATCTTGGCTGTCTGGATGCCCGCGCCTATCTGCGCTGTGGTGAGCACGAGAGTGCACGCTTGGTGTTTTAGGGCGTGAGAGCGAGCGGAACATTAACGCATAGTAACGCACTCTCAGCGTGCCGGCTCGCCCCGAGATAGGGCAGGTGCACGCAGTCCGCCATAGCTCAGCCGTAGTTGCAGTCAGCTGCCCCTTCTCGCGCTGCTGTCCCTGGCTCGGTTGTCGTCCTGCGAGCCGCGGAGCCCGTGACTCTTCTCCGTCTTGCTGCTCCCGCTGGTCTGGCGTGAGTGCTCGAGCAGGTACGACTTGACCTCCTCGAGCCCGCCCAGGAGCGTGTTGATCTCTGTCTGAAGCACGTTGCCCTCATCGGACCACTTCTTGAGGGATTTGTACGCGAAATGGGCGCGCTCGATCTTGGCGATCTCGCTCTGCGTCATGCTGGACAGCTTGCGCATGTCGTTGAGGATGTGCCAGCTGCGGTTGGCGAAGAAGCCGGCCTTCCCCACCTGGCGCAGCAGCTTCTGGTGCTCCGTCACGTTCTCCATCGAGCTGTTGATCTCGTGGAGACTCATGCCCATGCTTCGCCGCCCGCCCCGTAGAGACGCGTCTTGGTTCGGCCCCCTACCCTCGCCCCCCTCCTCGCACTTCACGTCGGCATGCTCCATCAGCGCGTCCGACTCGTGCCGGAAGCCGGCCAGCGCGACGTCCGCGTGGCGTGTCGAGTTGTGCAGCTTCTGCACGAAGTCCTCCAGCGCCGCGTTGTGGTCCACCATCATGCCGCTGAGCGCCTGGAAGCGCGGCCACACGCGCTCGCTGCGCTCCATCACGCCCGCCTTGCTCTTGTACGCCACCCACTGCTGCGTGAACGCCGCGCCGATCACACTGATGGGCAGCGCCATGATGATGATGCTGACCAGCATGGTGAAGCACGCCACCAGCTTGCCCCACTCCGTGGCGGGAACCACATCGCCGTAGCCCACCGTCATCAGTGTCACGAGGCACCACCAGAAGCACTCCGGGATGGAGCCAAAGGGGTTCGGGTCGCCGTTGGGGCCCAGCTCCACCTGGCCGCCGTCCGCAAGCAGAGCCTGCCAGTGGTCTGTCTCGGCGTAGTAGATGAGCGTGGAGCACAGCACGGTGGCGAGCACCAGCAGGAAGATAAGCATGACGAGCATGTCGATGCTCTCCACCATGCTGCTCACAATCACGTCTACGCGGCTGATGCGCTTGCTCAGCTTCAACACGCGCAGGACGCGCACGAGGCGGATGACACGGATGAAGCTGGTGTCGGCGAAGCCGCTGTCGTCCTCGTTCGAGGTCTGCCAAAACATCATCGAGTCCGTGTTCACTATGAGGCCGATGTAGAAGGGCAGGATGGCGACGAGGTCGATGATGTTGAACGGCGCGCGTACTTCCGCGAACAGGTTGGGCGCGCAGGCCAGCTTCAGCCCGTACTCAAGCGTGAACAGCATCACGCTGGTCCACTCCACCACGCCAATGAAGTAGTAAACAGAGGGAGAAAACCCCTGCACCGTCTCTAGGCAAAAGGTAGCGGAGGACAGGACAATGAAGAAGAGCACGACGACGGACACGATCCATGCTGCCCAGGAGGAGCCCGGGTCCGTCAGCACCAAGTACAGCCGCCCCCGCAGCTCGCGGGAGTTGATGCGGCTGAGCGCGCCGTTGACTGCGCGATCCAGGTCTTCCTCATTCATCGACACCGTGTCATCGTCGTCGGCGGCATTGGTGTACCGGCTGCAGCACGCCGTGAAGCGGCTGGTGCTGGCGCCCTCCCGGCCGCGGCCGGCGCCACTCCCGCCCGCGCCACCCCCGGCGACGACAGCCCCGGCGCGCCCGCCTGGAACGCGCGGCTCAGGATAGCCTCCTTCTCCACCTCCTCCGCGTAGCCAAACCCCTCGTCATGCCCTGCCACGCGCAGTTCCAGGTGACTGCGCACGTCCAATTGCTGCCTGGATGAGAACCCAAAGTTGCGCGGCTGTTTCTGGCCTGAGCGGCCCACGTACACCGGCATGCCGCCACCGCCCCTGGACGGGCCCGCCGATCAACCTCCCCCCCTCCCCCCAACCAACCAACTGTAGGGCTAACCACACCGGAACCGCCCTCGTTAGGGCGTATGCTCCTCACGTCTCCACGCCGCCGCCACGCCTCAGGGTGCGTTCCAATACCCCGGGCCGGCTGACGCCGCTGCCGCGTTGGAGTGGCGCCGGGCCGGCGCCAAACGGGCGGGATGCAGCTGAGGCTGATACGCGCGGTGATGAGCAGTGCATCAATGATGTATCTGCGTACCTGTACCATCAATACTTTACACGCCGCTGCCCATGTGCACTAATATACTACACACAGTGCTAACAGCAGTAGCCTAATCGCCTTTTGCGGCTTGCTCATTTAACTAGATAATACCAATAGCTATGCCACGATTTCCTTGTCGCCCTTTTGCAGCTATTATAGCTCATGTATTTATAACTGTATGGCAGTCGTAGCTACCCGTATGTACACCACGCTGTACCTGTACTACCAGATTCCCGCGTCCTGGTATAGATTGCAAAAGGCCAGATCATCCGCTAAAATAAGCAGTAGATAGTCGCTACCTTGCTACACACATGTATGTACTAGTATACTACCGCCACGAGAGTAGCAGGCGGAGAATAAGCATCAGCAACAACCCAAGGCCGCCTAAAGCGGCCCGCAATCCGCACGAGCACGGGGTACGGGTACTGGTATATTCGCTGTACTGGGTGTGAATTAAAACAGTGCCTCCTTGTCTGGGGGCGCACGCATCACCGTTACCATGCCGCAATGTGACCGAGTACGTTGAGCAGCATGCCGCTGCTGGAGGGGCATCAGCTTCCCCTCAAGGATTCCCAGCAGGGCGTGCGAAAACAAAATTCTGTGATCCTTTTGTCGTCGCATCACCTGTGCTTATTATGTAATATAATCAATACTTGTCCACAGACCTCGTTGTCTGTCCGCTCGGTAAAGCGAAGGTCTCCTACCCCGGAGGCCGCCGGATCGATCCCCGGCTTTGTCACTTCAGGGCAAATCGTCCGGGCCCGTGTCCCGGGTTTACCCGGTTGATGCATTAGCCCGTCGGGGTTCGAATGAGGCAACGGTCTAATGGCCATGCCAGACCTGCCACTGCAGTTGGCGCACGAGGTCAAGTGCGGGGCGGCTTCGGCCTCTGGTCCGGGACGATCTTTTACATGTCCACGACGGTATCAACTTACGGTAGGCTTCATATACTGCCTCATTAATCAACTGATTTAACGACTTCAAAGATTTACGTGTGCTCGTCGCGACACCAAATATCAAGGATCTGGCTCAATAAACTGGATTATTTGGCAAGCCCAGTAGCAACCTACTTGCCAACTCATACACTAAAAAATGCTGCGCAGCATCATATCATACCACATGCGCAACATCCATGTATACTTAGACACAGCGGATATTGCATGCTTTGGTAGTTCCATGAGTTATTCTTCTAGTCGTATCACTGTGTTAAATGCATATTTGAAGTCAGTCTACTGTATGCCAACAGCGAAGTTACTTATTTGCCAGTTTAGTCAACTGGCGGGTTGCTGTGTCGCACGCAGTTTTCGCTTTTAGCTTCGCTGGAGCGCCTTCATCAGTGGAGTCCCTGCAGTGGGCATGCGCTTACAGTGGCAGCCTAACACGCACCACCAGTACCGAGGTTTGTGATGGGTGCCTACATGGCAGAGTGGCGAATGCTGCCCACTGCTTGTGGTGTTGGCATTTCTATCAACATTGGAGGTTGGTGGAAAAGCACTCACTGTACCTTGTAGTTTAGCACTCTCCCGGTACTCACCATCCCTTGTAGTCTGGTTCCATGTGACGGAATCTGCCCCTCTTCTGCACCAATTTAACCACTTCGTTTAGAAAATGCGGGCATGCTGCAATGAGACTCAAAAAGTGCATTTGCACGATATTGGAAATCAGGCATTTCGGATACTCCAAAGGCCAAAATCACCATGCACTACCCAGAGAAATATGCACATTCATCAACAATCAGTGAATGGCAGCCCGCCCAGTAGTGAACATCTTGCTACTCACGCCATACCCCTGTGCGAATGGGGACAAGGCATGCAAGCTTCTCAAATCTGCATTGCTGACGGCAATTCAAAATTCCATAACCCCCAGAATGCAGTATCACGTATCCATGCACAATCGCCCCTTCCCTGGTGGTCAATGCGGTACAATGAGGTCAGCGCGGGTGGTATTTTTGCCAGACATGGTTACAGATCTACCTCAAAAAGTGGAGAGTAACCAATTCCAGTACTGGAATTTGGTTGATTTTCATATTTGCACAGTCCTATCTGGCACACTTGTGCACAGAGGGTAACAGGTGCTGGCTACGGCTAGTTGTGGATGAATGGTGGTATGAGCAGCGGGGATAGGCCTATTACACGGTGGCCTCCACGGCAGCCATGTGGGCGATCAGATCCACCACACGGTTGGAGTAGCCCCACTCGTTGTCGTACCAGGAGACGAGCTTGACAAAGGTGGGGGACAGCATGATACCGGCCTGCAGAAGCAGAAGCGTTTCGTTAGATGCATTCCGCACATGTATTGGTGGCAAGCAATACGCAGGATTAGAATAGTGCTTGATCCTACACATGGGGCCAGGCACTTACGCCCGCGTCAAAGATGCTGGAGTTAGGGTCGTGCACGAAGTCGGTGGACACCACGGCGTCCTCAGTGTACCCAAGCACGCCAGCCATGGAACCCTCAGAGTACTCCTTCATCTTGGCGCAGATCTCCTCATAGGAAGTCTCCTTTTCCAGGCGCACGGTGAGGTCCACCACAGACACGTCGCTGGTAGGCACGCGGAAGGCCATGCCTGTGAGCTTGCCATTCAGATGGGGCAGAACCTTGCCCACAGCCTTGGCAGCGCCGGTGGAGGAGGGGATGATGTTGAAGGCCGCGCCGCGACCGCCACGCCAGTCCTTCGCGGAAGGTCCGTCCACTGTCTTCTGGGTTGCCGTTGTGGCGTGTACGGTGGTCATCAGCCCCTCAATGATGCCAAACTCGGTGTCGATCACCTTGGCGAGGGGTGCCAGGCAGTTGGTGGTGCACGAGGCGTTGGAAACAATGTTGAGGTCGGGCGAGTACTGGTCCTCATTCACACCCATCACGAACATGGGCGCATCCGCAGACGGGGCGGAGATGACGACCTGCCAACACACCAAGCAAGCAGCGGAGCGCATCAGCGCGTAGGCTCACATTGACAGGTGGCGGCATGGACAAGGCAATGGCATGGCAATGGGTTGGCAGAATCGGAGCAAACCTTCTCTGCACCACCATCAATGTGGGCCTGCGCCTTCTCCAGGGTGGTGAAGACGCCAGTGGACTCCACGACGGTCTTCACACCGCTCTCACCCCACTTGATGTTGGCAGGGTCGCGCTCGGCGAACACGCGCACCTTCTTGCCTCCCACAATGAGGAACTCGCCGCACTCCGAGGAGCTTATCTCGCTGTGCATCTTGCCGTGCACGGTGTCGTACTTGAGCATGTAGGCCATGTACTTGGCGTCGATGAAAGGGTCGTTCACTGCGACGTGGTCGGGCGGAAAAAGGGGGCAACACGCGCCGGTAAGAGCGGCTTCGGGAGCGGGTGAAATGAAATGCGAGGCGGCGATACAGGACGGACCACTCACCGGCAACGATCTCGACGTCGTCGCGAGCCAGGCATACGCGCATGACGAGGCGGCCAATGCGGCCGAACCCGTTGATGCCGATCTTGATGGGATCACCGGTCTTCTTGTCGGCAGCTGCAACAGCAGCCCACCACGGTTCCGAAACTCAGTCCGCGATCAGCCGAACACGAGCGAGTGTGCAAGCTGTGTGTTGGGAAGCAGGGGCAGGGGGGTTGCAGGACGTGAATCGATGCCACACTCACCGCTGTCGACAGGGTCGGCGATGATGGCCTTAACAGCAGTGGCAGCGCGGCGGGCAGAGAGCCTGACGGGTCGAGATAGGAGAGTGCATGGGGGTGGTTGTAAGGGGGGGTTGGGGGGGCAACCGGACTCGTCAGTGTGTGATCCTCTCGCGTTGGACATCTCCGAGATCAAGCCAAACGGCAACGGGGTATACGAGGGTGCAGAGTCAACGTCGGACGCCGCAGGAGGGGCTGCGAAGCAGACGAGGTTCGGCGAGACAAGCTACGCAGCACGACAACCCTAACATGAGAGGACCCGCCGGCCAGATCACAACGGCGGGTTCGCCGCAGATGACGCACCAAGGGAGACCGCGTCAGATACGCGTCGATGTCAACGCGTCCAAAACGCGCATCAGGCAGCCGTCGACGCAGCGGTCGACGGCCGCCTACGGGAAGTAGCATGCAGAATACCAACAGAAAGGGAAGGGATTACGAGGAACGACGCCCACTATTGGGCAAAGCGGGGTGGCAATCATACCTGGCAGGCGCGCCGACACGGCGGCCCTTCAGCGCGGCGCCCTGCGAGGGGACCCAGGCACGCGCGGGCGCGGCGGACGCAGGGGCATTGTTGCGGCTGGCGCGCAGAGTGGCACGGGGGGCAGCGGCAAGGTTGGCGGCGACGGTGGAAGCCATGGTGCCGGGTGTAGTGGCTGAGACGGAAGACGGAAGTTGGAAGGGGGTGACGCGACTTTCCTCAGCTCTCGGAAGGGTTGCCAGAAATTAGGGGTTGATATGTTGTTGATGCACTTCACAACGCAACCGTGCGTGCAGATATCTGTTGCGCAATACTCCGGATGTGCTGCTGATGTGCTCTCGGAGTTTTGCGCGCCCCTGACTTCCGATACGACGCCCGATGAGCCGTGCCGCCGCCGTCGCGCGCTCCGACAGCAAGAAACCATGTAACAGCGAATATTCATCGTATACTCTACCGGTAAAGGATGGAACAACTATGGAATATAATTTTAAATAAAGGTACAGACCTGGTACTACCCGTCGTGTATATTATGACATGTTGTACACGGGTATTCAATATGTACTTACAGCAAATATATACTTACATGAGCTAGCACCAGAAGGCGATATCAGGAAATCCCCCCCCAAAAAGGACAATCAGTATATTATACGCGTGATATCAACCTGGTACATGAGCTAGCTGCAGCCTGCAGGAGGCGAATATCCTATACGTACATGAGCTAGCTGCAGAAGGCGATATCAGAAAATCACCAGAAAAGGACAATCGGAAAGGTCCGCATATTAAACTGATGGGTAAACTGATGGTAGCTAGTACGTCGGTGCTACCAGCCACTACCAGAAGTATTTAGCGACTATAATACTTGTGCTGCTAGTCGTGTCCTGGATCCACTACACCAGGAGGGCTCTGACCCGCACTGGGACTCATACCGTAATAATGCGCGGACGACGATACTTTTTCCAGCATCTTTTTGTATATTTTTTACAATATATGACGACATTTCGACCCGAGATATGGATTCTGCTGCTGTGATGTGTTTCTGCCTCACTGTACACTACTGTACTGAAAAAAATCTGACCATCCCGCGCGAGCGTCGTCGGTTTCGCGGTGTTCGCGCGCTGAAACACAGCAACACGGCACGGCACAGTACACGACGACAGCAGTGGTAGGATTGTACGTCGTGTCGTCGCTCTACCGCGGTATAACGTAGCGACCATATCTGATGTGGTCGCTATGTATGTCATAATGCCGGCGGGACCAGTAGCAGCGGCAAACGATTGAGCGCGAGGAATATAGTCGCTGGGGGTTCATTCGTACACATCCTTGCTGCCTGCCTGACATCCGCGCGGGGCGGGACCTGTACATACCGCCTCTTGGTAGGCTGACATTATGGTACGAGGATGACAGAATGACCGGTGTCTTGCTGGCATCCATGTGACAGAGCTACGAATATCCTGCTGTATGTACACCCGGTAGGGTTCTTCCCCAATCAGATAAAGTACTAGCTTTTAGGGTCCCCGTAGCTGGCCGGGGGCGCTGGATATTGGGGTACCAGTACAGGTACCCTGTAGTCGCTACATCCCGCCTCATGCGGGATGCGGGCCGCTTTTGGGCGGCTTTTGCTCTGTTGATTTTTTTCGTACTTTTTTTGGTTTGGATTTTTTTAGTACTAGTAGTAGTAGCTGGATATACTCCGGGTTGTATATTATGTAGGAACCCCCGCCTGCGGCGGGGGCGAAAACCCCCGCCTGGGGCGGGGGTTGGGGGGGGGGGGGGGGGGGGTCTGGGGGGGGGCCCCCGGCCCCCCCCCAGAAAATTTTTCGAAAGTGCGGTCTCAAACAAGCATTTTCGCTTTAGGATTCGCCATTCTGCATCCCAAAATGCAGATTAAGGCATTAAATTCGGGCTTTCAGCCAAATACGTGTTGTTTAAAAAAAAAACTGGCCACAAGCCGGCCTGGCATGTTGAACAAGGGTATTGCGTGCATGATTATCCCGCCCTAACTCCAAAAGTTAAACTACCAATTAACTCAATGGTTCATGAATTCCAACCGCGATGTCTCTGTAAGGCGGTTGGTCAACATCTCTGAGAGCAACGACGCATTCCGCCACAAGTTGTTGTCCGTCCTCAAGAAGCGCCACTTGTCAACAGGCTTGACGCGCTGGTAGGTCTTCTGCCCAAAATAGTGATCAAGGGCCTTGGTGATGAACGGGGTGCTGTGGGCACGGTGCGGAGCATTGTAGTCCACGATGCTCTCCTTCGCATACATGTCAAAGATGAGCCCTCTGGTACCTGTGGCATGCTTTGCAACGACACTGCACATGCCCTCGACAACAGCTTCATTGCAAATTTTAAGCACACAATGCACATACATGTACATGAACCCAGGACACAACTTGTAAAAGGCCGGGTCAGTCATGATCTCAGCCTGTATCACTGTTCCGGACACAGTCTCCAAGCCATCCTTGTCATCATGCCACCTATGCTTCACCTGAGGGTGCTCACATTTGAAGGCCTTAACATCCGCATTCATTTTCAAGGCAAGCGCTTTGCATTGGGAATAGCACTCATCAAACTCAGCGAGCTTAATCTGCCCTTTCTGTACCATCCAATCATGAATGGCGCGTAAGTTTGGGCCAACTTGACCATCAAGGAACGCTTCAAAAGATGCATAAGGCACATGTGATGTGCGAACGAACATGCGCAGGTCGACACATTGCGCCATTCGCTTTATCATTGCCTTTGCTGGGTTACTCTCAAATCGCCGAGTGAAATGGTGAACCACATTCGCGCACCAGTCAGCAACGTCATAGCCAATAGAGTTAAGTGCTTGCTTCGCACGCGATGAGCGTTGAACAGCAGCACGCGATGTGCGTTGGGAATCATGGGTTTCAGCATTACGCGGTGTAGCCGAAGCGCCGGAGCTTGAACTGTTGGACTCGCTATCATCACTACTATCAGTGCTACCACCATCAAGCAGTTCAATATTCAAATCCACACCGATGAATTGGCCACGCTCCAAATGCTCCAGCCGTCTACTGGCTGTGGCTGAGAACATGCGACTTTAGAGTTTGCGTTAGGACCCTAAGTCGCTGGCCGCATTTGAAACGCGCAGAGGAAGAACCCGGCTCAGAGCAGGAAGGACAAGCAATGAAGCACTCCCCAGACTCGTCACGTTCATACTCAAACCCAAGAGTGGCAAGCACCTCTGCCTCGGTAGAGATACCCTTAAGTTTTGAGATGGCTGCGTCAGGAGTAATAGTGTCATTTGAAGCACTCGTGGACGTTTTCAAGAGCCGTACTACCTGCTCAGCAACACTGCTTGCCAACCCAGGAAACCCATCCTTAATTTCTGATAGGATTCCCTTCAGGCGGCCTGTAAGATCGCGCCCTTCGGCCTCGGCCCGCGCTGGCTCAGCACCACTCCTTCCGCCAGCGGTAGATGAGGGCCCGGCAGCAGCCTCAGCATCGGCTACGGCTGCTGCATGTTCCGGGGCTCGCGGCGTACGGTCGGGCGACTGAGTGGCTGGTATGGGCGCCGAGGGCGTGGGTTCCGGCGAATGCGGACGGGCCTGGGGCGCAGAGTGCTCGGAGGGCTCACCTGCTCGAGCCTGCTTGCTCGCGCGACGAATCTCGTCACCCTCCATGCTCGCCAAGAAACTGCGCTTGGCCACCTCGGCCTTGCGCGCTTTCTCCTTGCACTTGAACTTACCATTATTGTTGAGCTTGAGATGATCCACGACCTTGTCCCTGCGAGAAAACTCGTGAGGGCAGTGGGGGCAACGCCACCGATTCGTGTCTGGATCGTGGCGAATATCCTCCAGTCGCCCAGGGCGACCGCCGCCACCGCCCGCCATGCGCGCTGCGCCGATCGAGTGGCGGCGGTCTACTTTCGACAAGTCGCCTCCTAGAGGCGGGGGGGGGGGGGGGGGGGGGTTGCGCCAACGTGTTATGACTGTTGTTCGTAGGCCCGTAGAGATCGCTGTGTGTGCGAGCTGCGACACCCGCTGGGCCTGGCGGGCCCTGGGCTGCGAGGCTGCGACAAGACTGCTGCAACGTTGCTAGTTTTGCTACCCGGTACGCGGCTTATCGCGCTGCTCCCCCCCCGCCCGCGGCCCAGCTGGCGCTCTAACATCATAACGCTACTACCTGCTCCACCTGCAGTTGGACTGCGCCCGGGGGGTGGGACGCTGGGCACCAAAGCAGAAAGTACTCGGCGTGCTCTTGGACAATGCAACTGGACTGCACGGAGGGGTCTGCAGGCGGAGGGCTCGGTCTGTAGGCCCCAAGCGCAGTCCAGTTTACAAATCCAGGGGGTTCAAATTAGTGTTCAGAGGGGTGTTCAAGGGGGCCAAAAGGCTTCGGGTGTGTATCGGTTTCATTACGCCCTTCAATGGCTGCCTGGGTCGGGGCTCGGCATGGCGGGACGGGGGGGGAGTGGGGTCCTGGTGGGCCGGGGGCCCGGGGGCCCGCGAGCGGAGTTCGTAGGGTTTTGGCGGTACTTGGCCGGGCCCGGCCACCAATTATATCATTATATTAGGAGTACTGTATATAGACTTACTAACTATGTAGACTAAGTAACCACAAGCACAGCTTGCCATGCGTTGACATATATATGAGCAGGCCCGTCCCGGCGCGGGACTCCTCTCGTGGAATGGTGGATGTTCCTACATAATATACAGTCGCGCCTCACTCTCGCCCCCCGCGCCCCCCCCCCCCCCCCCCCCCCCCCCCCGGCTCCCCCGTCCTCGAAAACCCCCTGTTTCCCCCAAGGGTTCCGGAGGGCTCCAAAAACCCTCCTGCCCAGCGCATGTCTATACTACATAATATACAGCCCGGGATATACTGTTACTGCGACGGCCGTTTAGGCAGCAATCCACTTACGGAAAGCCCTGGGTAGGCGACGCTCCGTTACAGTCATCAAGCAAAAAGACGCTGCAAGGGTTTCCCTGGTGCCAGTCCTATCCCGGGGGCGGGAAAAAACAGTTACTGTCCTTTCAATAATTCACACCAGTACAGGTGAGGGTGTCGACGGCGGTTCGCTCAAAGCCGACGATGCGCATGCTCGCTACCTCAGATGCCGCGTCGACATACCGCACTGCCAGTCCTAGCTCCAGCCGGCATCAAATTCCGGCCGCTACGATCCTCCGGTGTATACGCCACACCAGTATCCCTGATTGCTCGCTGGAGGCGACACTTGCGTGTCGGTAAGTGACTGAGGGTGCCCGAGTGAGGGTGCCGCATGTGCCCCCATTCGCGCTGCTAGGTTCGCTGGTAGGCGGTCTACCTCGCGCCACAAACCTTCACACCGCGGCCGAGGGCAACCGCATTGGTACACGGCCAAGGGCGGCATCACAATCTTGCCCCGCGCAGGGCACAGGACTGTTAAATCGGGTGAGTCGCTTGTCAAAGTTGCGGTTGGCGTGCGCTGCGAACGCACACGGCTTAGGCCCGCGCAGGCGGTCGCCCCAGAGTGAGCAGGCGCGGAGATAGCTTTGCTAGGTCAGTCGTCAGTCGAGAAAGCGCTCGCTGATGCGGACGACGACTGCACCAGTGGGTGGCGGATCAAGAGCTGCGAGGCTTCGGGCTGAGCGGTGCGTTGACTGCATGCGGCAGCCATCTGACTGGTGGCGGTACTAGCTGGCAGTCACGTCAACCCCAACCTTGACTTTTCCGCCGCTGACCGAGTGACAGAGGTAAACATTCAGTCAACGCGCCAGTCAACCGCCTTCGCGTTGCTACGGACTAGGTGGTAAGTGGATGTACTCGGACGCTGTCTTCCGCTGCATGCCACCTTTGCTGGTATGGCGGGGTTGCTTGCATTTGCGTGCTCGCCCAAATGTCGCGGACACCAGGGGCGAATTTGCCAAGTTCCCTGCGGCATCCCCGCCCCCCCCCCCCCCCCCCCGCATCGCCGCCATGTCGAAGTGGCCCATTGAGCAGTGCCGCTGGTGGATTGGAGTGGGCATGCAGGTGGTTGTGGCGATGTTGCCAACCCCTGAGCTGCGCCACAGCGCCCCCGCGCACATGGCCGCCTCGCGCAACGTTTGCCAGTTGCTGCCGCGGCTCTGCAGCGATGCGGATGTCGTATATGTATACATACTTAACCAATTTAATCAATTTGCAGGTGTGTTAGCTACCGGGTGTGCCCGCATGTGTGTCTTTGTGTGCCGCGCCGTGTTGGTGAGAGGGGCAGAGGGAGGGGGGGGGGGGGGGGGGGGGGGTCTTAACGCGCTTGCTTGGCCGTGCGCCGCAGGGACACTACTCTATGCTGGCCAATCACCACAACCGGGTGCTGCACAAAAGTTGTTCGTCGCACTCGTTGTAGGTGCATTTAATCGGAGTCGCCTGGGCTCCCCCCGCGAGCGCTGGAGGAGGTTCCCCCTTCCCCTGCGTGAACGGTGGCGGCAGTATGGGCATGGGCACGGGGAGGTGGATGCGGGGATTGGGGTGATAGTGAAAGATTGTGTTGATGATGGTGATGGTATTTGAAATTTGTTTTCTTTTTCAACGTTGATCCTGCTCAGTCTTTGATGCTAAATAGGCCAACAGTCTCACGGCCCGGCTGCACGAACCCGCATGATATAAGATCCACTAATAAAAGCGCGTCGCGCACAGCCCTCTCAATGCCAGGTGTCGATGGTACTGATGATGGTGGTGTTGCTGTCGATGATGAGGAGGAGGCTGATGGTGGGGCTGGTAACAGGAGGCCGGCCCAGTCCGGCAGAATATTTGGCTGCGGCCGCTAAGTTGCCGGCACTTGACCGGTAACTGCTTGGCGAGGCAGTTTAGGCACCAATATGTTGTGCGAATGCCCGCAGGGTTGCGAGTTCGAATGCTGTACAGCCTGGGCAGCGCCGCTGGCATGAAGATCGCCCACATGAACCCCAGGCCATCAGGTAAGGTTGGTTACCCATGGCCAAGTTATCCCCAAACACAGAGCGGCTGCGGCCATGGTGGCTGCAGCTGTAGCAGGGGCGCGGTGGGAGGCGCTGGCGGTGCCGCTGTTGGCGGGTGGCCCAGCTGCAGCATGCAAATCCGCTGTCTGGCGTTGTTGCTGCCCGTGTTGCTGCCCATGTTGCTGCCGGTGTGCCAACACTGCCAGCAGCTCACCACTCGTGCCGCCGCAGTTTCCAGCTTGGCGTCTGTTGTTGACGTTGCTGGGGAGGGCGACTTCAGTGCCGCCAGAGGGCAGAGGCCTAGAGGGTGGAGTGGCGCTGCGTGTCCACTTAGCACTGCAGCGGGGCTTGCACCGCCTACCTAGCCAGCCGGCTTTGACTTGCAAGCTTGCAATCGAGGAGTGGTTCTCTTTCCATGCACATATTTTAATTCCCCCATGCACTCGCACATGCAATAGAATGGGTGCTGAGAGTTTGCACATGTGGAGTATTTCAATGCCATCATATGCGTAGGGAGGGCCTGGTGGGGAGGGGGGGAGGGGGTCTGCAATGGCACTTATAATGTTGACACGGCAGATAACGAGCGTCGGTCTTCAATACAAGTTGCTATGTTTGGCTAGGGTTCGCAAGCTATAGGCTTGGCCTCGGGCACAGTTCCAGTGGCAGCGCGCTCCTGGGAAGTGTGTGCTTGGCGGCGGGTGTCGCGTGCCGGTGAGGCCGCAGATGACTCGCTGCGAGTCGGCCCACCGTCCTACCGCGCCGCACGCACTGAAGGGCGACGTCCGCCGGGAGCGGCACGCGGATGTCCGCCGTGCGGACGTCCACCTGGGCCAACTTCCAGCCGCTGATGGCCTGATTTACCAGCGGACCAAGGGCGACGGGCTCCTTGAGGTGGTCTCGGAAGGTGGTGTTGATCGCCGACAAATAGGGCTGGAGGGCACCTGCATTGTTGCGGCCGCAGTCGAGAACATGAGACACAACGGATGAGGGAGGCCGTGTCCGCCTCCAGCGGGGAGACCCCTTCCAGCGCGGAGAACTCCATACTGTATAATATTGCAAGAGCTAGCAGCAGAACTCCATATAATCCTTACATGTGGTTCAGCTCCGACGAGTCGGACGCGACCGATCGCGCCTTCAGTGTAGCGGGATATGTCCGCTGCCCGTTGGCCGATGTCGTCCGTGCCTACGAGGCGGAGCGCGCCGTCGCGCATGTTTGCCGCCCAGCATGGAAATGGCGCCATTATTTAGGTTTTTTATTGATTACATAAGGGCGCCATTATTTAGGGTCGAAGGATATGGAAGACGGCAAGACGCTAGCGCTTACCGCGTAACGCAGCGAATACTGCGATGTGATTGGCTGCAAATCCAGGTTTTTGCAGTCAAGGGTACGACATGTGATTACATGTGCTAGATGCAAAATTCCAGAAATCCATACAGAAATCCAGAAGAAAATCCAAGGGTACGACATTAATCGCTACAGTATCGCTCTGGCGAGGACTACATTGTTAACCCACTCGCAGAGGATTTGTTAATCCACTTGTTAATCCACGTGCAGAGGCTTTGAATTGTACCTCGGTACGCCGCTGTTATCCCGCTCGCCTACTGCTAGGGTTCAGCTCTGTGACCTAACCCAGTCCGGCCTACCGTTGGTAGTTGTACCGAACAAGTATTGGAACTTGATTTCAATTTAGGAAGACACTCACTACAACCACCTCCGCCTTTGCATGGCAACACTTGGTCACGCAATACCCGGCGTACATTGACACCCGATACACATTTGTCGCCACATATTGTAAGGATGGGCGGTTCGAACTCGCAGCGCCTCGCACCTAAGGCCTGAGGGGGGGGGGGGGGGGGGGGGGGGGGGGGGTGACACGCTTTCCCTGGTGCCAGCCGCCGCCCCCTGCTCACCACTTCAACGTATGGACCGTCCGTGTCCCCCATCATGCTCCTCGCAACTCACCCCCTAACTCCCTTGAGAATGTGCGGAATCGTACATTCCGCTGAGGCTTGGGAAGTCCACGCACGTGCGACGTGTCGGCCGTTGTTCAACGCGGGGGATGTCGGGGCGGATGCCATATGTCTTCGAGTAGAAGCCGATCGTGCCGCTACACGACCGTGTCCCCCTCCGCCCAAGAGCATGGCCCCCTCTCCTGAGGATCCGACCACTGCCCAAAGGGGCCCCTCCCTAGAGGGTTCCGATATTATTCCAAAATGAATCGCAATGCCGCCATGTATCTTGCAAATATCGAAATGACACAAGCGAAGACATCGCATAGAAGCTTATTAGCTAGTCCATTCGTCAGTGCGAAGCAGCGCCTCCGCTTCCAACCACCTCAACGGGTCGCTCCCCGAGGGAGCACTACCCCCGTGACGGAAGGCTTCCGAAGCATCGACGCCCGCCTTGCTTCTGCAACATCAACATGTCATTACTATCATTCATTTATGTCACCTTGGCCAGAACGCATGGCATGGGTAGCAAGGCACTACATGCAAACACTTTGATTCAAAACATTGCTACCATGCAACGTATCTAATGGCGTCGAAAGAAGGAAACGCAGCCATGGCTTTCTCCTTCGTCACTAAGGACAAGAGCAGGTGGCGAAGTTCCGGTTGCAATGGCCCTCTGCCGGCGTGACGCAAGAACCTCCCAAGAATGGGGTTTTACTTGAATATGCCCAGCGTGTGGACTATGTGCTGCATATTCTCCGTCGACAAGTCCCTAAAGCGAAAAGCCGTTAGTCGGGGTTTTAGCATACATACTCGATCTCCGCACGCGCGCGCGCACACACACACACACACACACACACACACACACACACACACACACACACAGTACGCGGCATTACGTGCGCTTGCTCGAATATTTGCGCATTCACGAGGTGGCAGCACGGAGCGCACGGAAGCGACAACACGCGGATACTCTCAAGTTATGGATGTCCCGGATGCGGCTTATCCTAGTCCAAACCTAGGAAAGCCTCCCAAATCAAGAAGTCCATTGGCTGAAGTTTTATAGATCGTCGAGTTGCTCACACACCGCGTCCACTTCCTCGGCCGATGGCACAATCGCACCCTTCACAAATCATCCAAAGGGCGGTGTGCCAACTATGTTTGAACCACCCGAGAATTCTCTCTCTGGTTTGCGCATGCGGTATCAACACACGGGCCTTGAAATATGTGCTAGCAAGCAAATGAATGTTTACTACATAGACATAGTAGACTGCCCATACAATAAATATGTACATGCATAATAAGTAAACGCAGTTATGTACCTTTCGCCCGGGGCGGGGGGGGGTGGGGGGTGGGAGGGGGGGGGGGGTGCCTCACTAGATGAGGGGCCTCTATCAAGCTCCATGCCTTATTGCAGAAACCAAGTCTCACTACCAACTGGAATTGCCAATTGTACATCACCTTGAAAGCGCATTGCAACGGCGGTCACGTTAGTATCCTCGTGCCGACGATGGAAAGGGGGCACCATTCGAAGTGGTTGGTTTTTTTTTTTTTGGGGGGGGGGGGGGGGGGGGGGGGGCGCGCCTGAAGGTTCACCACCAAGAGGCCGTGCTCTTTGCCATAAGCATGCATTGAGTTTTTGCAATAACACATGCGGACATGTGTGGACTACAAAGTCGACGGTAGTTTTTGACATGCTACCGTAAACTTCCATTTTCTGTGTCGTCACGAAAGGGCAGCATTTTCCCCAAGCCGGCGGCTCCATCGGCGAGGGCACTGCATACGTACTGTTGGAACTTGCTGCGACGAGGGGCACCAGAAGTAGGGATTCATCAAGTTTATTATATAATTAGGCCAACACGAATATATTGCTATGTTCATCGAGAGGGTTACCAGAGGGTCCCCTTCCTAGAGGGCCCCCTCTTTAAAGGATACCCTTTACATCGTGGTCAGCACGGTGTGTCGCGCGGTTTGCACTTACCATCAAAGTGTTAGTGAGCCACTGGATCCTCGTGTGGGAAGAAGGGCGGCGTTTCTTCCGTGAACACGCACGGAAGTTTGAGCGACTTAGTGTCCAGGTCGATCGCCTTCATGATTGTGGCCTCAACATCATACTTATCCCCGGCTCTCGAAACCCCACAGCCTTCCATGTCCATCAAGAAGAGGTTGTGTGCGCAATGCCCGGAGTAGACTCGCACATATGGCACCGGAATCCATCCCCAACTGGATCCTTCGCGACCCATGCTACCTTTTGTGCACGGGACGCTTTCCGTCCCGCGTAACGTGCGCCGGCGTGCCGCCCATCGCTTCTTCATGGCCGCCCGTCGACAAGGGATTCACCGTAGTGGTTATGGTGGTTGTGGAGGGAATTGGTAGGTGGAGCGGGGGGCGACAACTTTTCGAATTTGATTTCAAAATGCCGCCACATAACCCACTTGTCCCGAGGACCCCCGTGCTAAAGACTGAGGGGGCCCTCCTCAAAGTAGCAGTGGCGTTCCGACATGTATTTACCCATCGCTATGCAGGAACGCGATCCCCAGCCGTGTCATCACGTCTTCGCCCACTCCGCGGTCACCCTCAATATATGGGTGGCCCGCCCCTCGCCCTCACTCCATCCGTGTCGATCGTGATTTCCGTTCCCGTTTACCGCCATGAGTTGGTCAACAGTCCGGTCGAGCGTCGTCGTTGCGACTCGCCGATGAGGGCGTCCCGCACTTGCGCACGTTTGGCCACCATTCGGCACCCTCCCCAATGGGCGTTCCCTCGTACTGCGCACAGCCATGCTGGACTAGATTTGGTCACATCGCAGGATCTTAGCAGTAGGCAAGCGGTGTAACAGCAGCGTACCGAGGTACACTCCTTTGCGCGCTACATCACGCCGGTTAAGAACGCCCTCTTCATAATGTCGTATCCTTATGCAAAAATATTAACCGCCGTCCTATCCTAATCAAATCACTGATTTGGAAACCAGCTTTCACCCGTACGAGAATAGCATGCAAGAATGCATCCTATCCTGGCCAAATAGCGACCGTGTTTGCATATCATTCTCGCGATTTCAACTGATGACGCCATCCGCGCCCGTAACGCACGGTAGCCGCTCCTCCCTGCGCCCGCCGCCGGTGTGGGTAGCGGCTCGGAGCCCCGCCCGTGCTCATATTGTGTCCGTACTCACTGACGGTATCGCATTGCGCCGCCTACATGTGGCACCCGCCTACCACCATGTCGCCGCTCAGACTGGCGCACACACGCACGGTGGGCGCGTCCGACTGCTCGCCGCCCGCCATGTGTTCCTCGTCGGCATCGGTTGGGATGACAGCGAAGAGATGATCCTCTTTCTGTACGCTGGCCATAGCCCCTAGGCGAGAAACGTTGACTGACTTTCGGGTTGGGGCGGTCGCCTCGACGTAGGCGGCCGAACACGCGGTAGACGGGTAATTGCGGCCGGGTGGTGGGTGTGCCACGAGGTGGGTGTGCAGGTGGGCCACCCGTGGGCGGCGGCGAGTTCGTTACACACGATAGCTGCGAGCCGTGCGATGAACGATGGGCGCCCGTGCGCCGTCCATCCAATCTCTTTGACGTACCGACCGTTGCTCGACCAAATAGGAAACGCGAGTGATTTGGTCACTCGCTGAGATCCGAATTACTAGAGCCTCGTGATTTGACCACCAATCCGAACACTCGCGATGACCAAATAGCGATTTGGTTTCCCACATCACTATGGGATCTGGACCGTATGATTAACAAATACTGACGTCATCAAGGATCCTACGGCCACGATCTTTTTAATATACGGGTTACCAAATTAGTCAGGATCGCTATTTGGTTAGGATCTTCGTTTTATTACATCAGAGCTTTCACAAATGCGCACTACAAACAGAACTAACAACAACTATGAAAGGTTGCCAGCAAAAGAGAGACATAAGCCTGAAACCAAGGTCGAGCAGGAGGCCAGGGAGCCAAGAACCAAGGAGGAGACAAGGGAACCACGAAGTCGCTTAGCTGCCAGGAACCAAATAAAGGGACCCCCGCCCCGGGGTAGGCTATCAGCCGCGGCGAGGACGCTTGCAGCCAATGACCCGGGTCATAGCAACACATGCCGACGAGCGACGCGACGCAAGCGCAGGAGCACCATCACGTGCCGCACGCGCGGCCGCGACCCCGCCAAGAACGTTGTCTGCATGTGCCATGTTGATGAGCAAGGAGAAACGGCGGCGCCACGCAGACAAGAGTTGGCCGACTTTTTGGCCAGTGTGTGTGTGGCTAGCTTTCGCGAGCTCCACCAAGAAAGCCTCAACGTGCGGGGCTAGCGAGCCAAACTCGGATACGGCGAAAGGAATCAACAAAGCGAAGCATGCCGGCGGCGTTTCGGACACCCTCGTCATACTTCTGGATTTTGTGGCGCTCTGCAGCCCGCAAAGCAATCGATGGATCCGAGCTTGACACGCCGAGGATAGGGGCAATGGTGGTATCGACAGCAACCGTGTTCCCGCGGATACCGCCATACCCAAAAAGCCCAACATCGGCCGGCCGGCCGTCGCTGCCCTTCGGAAGAGAAACAAGCACGGACGGGTCCGTGAGGATCTGGACACCCACGCCCAGCGCGGACTTCACGTCGTGGCAAATGTCGGAAAGGCCATGTGCCGCCCACTCGTGTGCGGCGTGATTGGAGTCGCCCCCAGAGCAACGTGCCACGTGATCAGCGTATTTGGTTAGGATAGGACGGGAGTAAAAAAACCCCATGCATGTCAAATCCTCATGAATGCGCAGGGGCGGCGCGGGCGCGGGTGGCGCGCGAGCGGCGCGCGGCAGGGAGCCGGTAGGTACAGGTACGGGTACTCGTACTGGTAATAGCGAGGGTTGCGCTGCTGGCGGTGGTGAGTTTGGTGACGACATATATATATTACGTGCCCGCCACAACGTGGGGAACATCCTCCACCAGCAGTCGGTACTCACACCGCAGGCTGCGGTTGAGCCCGTTGGTGGTACGTAATAAGGATCGATCCTTACCTCTCGTCCCCTATCTAGAGGGACGGGCGCGATAGCGAACTGCAGCGGTTGAGGGGCTATCCCCGCAGACGCGGGCTAAACGGCGGCGATGGCGATGGAGTTCGACCTACCGCCCGCGCGTCGAGGCGCCGGGCTGCTCCCGCCGTGCGTGCTGAACTTTTTGGGTGGCAGCCTCGCCAGCGAACTCGATGAGGCCATCGCGGCAGGCCAGGCCCTGGGACGCGAGCTAGCGGACTGCCGAGCGGAGGTCGCTGCGGCGGCGGCCTCGCTGGAAGGCGCGCTCGGCGAGCTTCAGCGAGCTTCAGCAGCGCACGAGGCCATGCGCACAGCGCTCGGCTTAGCGCGCCTGGAGGCAAGTCCCAGCGACCTAGCAAGTTCTTGAGACGGAGAGGGCAGGGAGGAGAGGCGGGAAAGCTCGGCGTTTCACCCCGTGCCACACACACACTACGGCTAGGGGGGTCGTCGTCGCACGCGCGGGCGACACTATGTGAGCTGTGCGTATGATGAACGTGTCCACTACTTGAAAATATTCGCAATTCGCCCCGACCCCGTACTCAGCTCCCGTGGTGGCGTACTCGCTATATGTAACAGCGAGAGTACACATACGTGCTCACCACTGATAGGTAAGTGACAGAGCCGAGTTGTGACGACGGCCTGGAGGTGTGTCGGTGCCTGACACGCTGCGTGCCTTCTGGTCCCGCTCACCCTTTTCAGCCGCCAAGCCCGGAGGTGGTGTTGCCGGGTTGGCAGGAACGGAGCCCTTTCGCGGCCGCCAACCGCGAGAATGCGCTACCAAACCCCGCCACCGGCTGGCTTCGGAAGGATTGCGAGGTACCAAGCTAATTGCTGCAATGCATACCCCCCCCCCCCCCCCCCCCACCCACGCACCTGCCGATTCTAGGAAGTGAAGCCTGGTCTAGCAGCTGACCCCCCCCCCCCCCCCCCCCCCCAAAAAAAAAAAAAAAAAATCAACCTCTCTCTGTCTTCCTCCGGATCTGTGCCTCGCCCACTCACCCTGCAGATCCTGAAGCGTGGCCTGATAGGGCTCACGCAGTCCATGATGGTGACGCTCAGCTCGTTGCCGACCCTGGAGGCAGCAGACACTCCCGGCACCAAAACCCCGGCGGCTCAACAGGTGGGCTCCCCCCTTTTGCACCATGCAATCACGCCCCGCGCACTAGCGACGTGCCTACTCGCTCAATGCCGCCCGCTCTCCCTCCCCCAATCCGCTGTGCGATGGTTTTCATCCACAGCATACGCTGGGCAGCACCCATGACGCGCACGAGCGCCGCCCAGACACATGTGGGCAGATTTATATCTCGTAGGGCTGGGTCGAAATCCTACGCCTGTACCCCGCCTGCCTGCAAGTGTCTCCCCCGGTGCTCACTGTTCCGCCGCCTTCCCGCAGAATCCACCGAGCCCCCCGGGTAGCGGCAGGGCCGCCATCGAGACGGCGACCAGCCGTGCCAGCCTGGCAGAGGCCAAGCTGGCACGGCTGGCGGCGGACGCAGAGGCCTCAGCGGCTGCCTCCCGCAAGCTGCACGAGAGCAGCCCGGAGCTGCAGGACCGCGTGGCCGGGGTGATGGGGCGGCTGGAGGGCCTGGGCAGTGACGCGGAGGCCGCAGGCGAGGTCGGCCCCGCAGGCGTCCTGGCAATGCGGGACTGGATCAAGAAGCTGGAGGAGCAGCAGGTGGAGAGCATGACAGCTGCGGAAAAGTTGACGCGGGAGAACGAGATCCTGCTCGCGCAGGTGAGCTTGTGGGCGGTGGGGTAGCTGTGGGCGAAAAGGGGGTAATATTATGAACATACTTCTGGGCGGCGCGCCCCCCGGGTCTCTGATGGTTGCCGTGTGCGAGGTCAGATAGAGCAGCTGGAGAAGAATCTGGCGATCATCACGGAGGAGAAGGCCCAGCGCGCGGGGCAGCTGCAGGGCGAGCTCATGGAGGTGTGCATCTGGGCGTCTGAGCTGGAGAATGAGTGCGACAAGCTGGAGCAGGACTGCGTGCGGATGTACAGCTTGCTGGATGCGGAGGTGGGTGGCCCGGCCGTTGTGGTTCGGCGATACTGGTGTCGCGCTGCGCTGAGTGGCTGCCCGTGGTTGCGTGCCTGGCAGCTTCTCACCTGCTTGCCGCATGCGTGGTGGCGGCACCTGGGTGCCAGGCCAGAGAGAAGTGCCACGGCCTGGTGAGCAACCTGGACAAGGGCCAGCTTGCCGAGGCTCAGCTTGCGGAGGCCCGGCTCGCCCGGGTCTCGGCGCCCGCCCTCACCACTGAGCGGGCGCAGAGCCCGCAGAGGGGAAAGGACCCCGCGACGCCCAAGGGCAAGGAGCCGGCATCGCCAAACCCGAAGGACACGCTGCGTGTGTTTGCGGAGGAGGACGAGGATGTCTCCGAGGATGACCCGCGCCGACTCATGGTGCAGAGGTGAGGCTCGCCTGCCGCTGCCGGTCTGCTAGGCGCAGCTCGCCGTTGAAGCCGCCTCCCGGGGCATCCCCCTACCACCTCTGCAGCAGGAATCCTAGAAGATCCGGGGGGGGGGGGGGGGGGGGGAGGGGGGGAGCTGATGCGCTTTGAGTTGCCATTGCTGCCATGCGCTTGGAAGCAGGCATTTCTCTGATTCGTTCCTTGGTTGGCTGTCTTGGCTAATCTGCCCTACAGGTCGCCCTCCGAGTCCGGTTTTCTAAGCCAATCCATACTCGCCGGGCCAAGCGCCCCGCGTGACAACCAAAAGTCGACGTCCTTGTCGGGCATCGAGGGGCGCTCGGCCTCGATGTCGCTGGTGAATGAGCGCGGCAACTCGATGCGCCGCTTCAGCAGCCTCAAGCGCCCGCCGCAGCTGCAGCTCTACCGCAGCATGTCAGCCATGTCCGGCACCGCTGCGCGCAACGCGTCTCGCCGCGGTGAGCGCCCTTTCTGCACGTCCCACCAGTCGGCAGGACTGCGCTCTCACGTGGCTGCGCCGGCTGGCAACTAGCAGGCCTGCACAGCCGCCTGGGAGGGGTGAGCATATGCTCCGCATATACTCGACAGTCGAGGACTGGAGCTCAGCAGGGACTCGCATCCCAACCCACCAGTTTCTTAGGATACATGTTGGACAATTAGAAAAGAATAGAATAGAATAGGTGATCTGTTGACAATATGCTTTTTCTTGAAAGAAAACTGATAGATACATCTTCGCCTTATTGCCAATCAGTATCGGATAGCTTGAAGGGCATTTTTAATTGTACACTGCCCATATATTGTGAAAACACACATATATTTCTCCAAATTAGGGAAGTTACAGGAATGCGTACCGATGCACAACTATAAAAATGCGATTTGTATCATCAGGCAATCCATGACAACGGTTATCAACGATTACCCGTAGCGACTGCTACACATGAATGATGATATCCCGATCGCATTCAATTATTAATAACAGGAGAATATAAACAGTCCACGTATGATAGCAGATTAGCAGCAAAACATGACTGGAAATCGCTAAAAGGGTGGCAAACCACGCCCAGGGCAGGCACCGCCATTCAATAACGTTTCTGCCACCTACGCGCTAGTATTATATGTTCTGGCAGTGATTGTACGGGCCGATCCTACCCGTACCGATTTAATTATACCTACCTACTGTCCTGCTATTATATACGTAATATATGTAATAATTCTACGATCGCATCATGTGCGAGTAGTACTGCTACCATACCGCAATACGAGTACGAGTACGGGAGGTATCGCAACTATCATCCGCCGCCGGCGCGCGGTTATCTCCACAGGACCGCCATCAAGAAAAGAGCGCACCCTGCTCCACTACAAGTAGTTTTCTTCCGGGCGGCATGACGGTGTTGCCATGCCTGCTGATACCCCTGGCCGGCGCTCCCCCATGGTGTGCGTTACGCAGGCAGCGCTCCCGGCCAGCAGCCCGGACCGTTGCAGGGCTGGATGGCGCAGACAGAGCAGCTGCACTTCAGCCTCCAGGGCAAGGCCCGCGAGGCGCGCGAGGTGCTCATCACGCGGCTGGAGAGCGCGCTGGAGCGCATCAGCGCTGCGGAGTCCGCCCTGGCAGAGAAGAATCGAGAGATCAAGGCGCTGAAAGCCGAGAAGCGGGTGTTGAGCCCAGGCACGCCAGGCTCAACCACAAGCACAAGCAGCGTCACCAGCTCAGCGCCCCGGCAACGTGGCGCCCCCTAACTACCCTAAGTCGCATGGCCCCAAATCTGCTATGATAAGCTGCCTGGCTGGAGGTGTGTTGTTTTCCCTCGTCGTCTGCGATGCGCAGACATTGACGCGCCTCCTATGATATGGTCTCGATGATCTGTAATGAAAGTGTTTAGCTGCCCTATATCCGCCATGCACGTAAATTGAATGTGCCTGCTGTGTATGTATTGCCAAATGACCACCGCCAAGATTGAACATGCAAATCAATCATTTGATGCAGGGATGACGATATGATCAGAATGTCGGCCCCCCGGAGAGTAATTTCCCAGAGAATACGTGTCACAGCGCAGCTGAGGGGGGCTCACATTGGAGAAATAGCGAAATGTAAACATCGCGGTACGTTTCTCAGTACGTTAAAACATTACCGACTAAATGGCATGCATCTTAGTTCCCCGATGTAATCCGCTTTTGCGTGGCTATGTCGCATTTTCTGGGGCTCGAGAACGGCGTACTTTTTTCGCCCCCGGGACAAGACTAACACCAGTGAAACCTTGCCAAAGCGTCTGTACAGCGGCCATTTAGGCAGCGATATACTTGCGGAAAGCCCTGGCTAGGCAACGCTCCGTTATAGTCATCAAGCAAATTGCCGAAGCATTCTGCAGGACTAATTGACGGCCAGGGACGGAATTTCCAACATTGTTGGATCACCGTCTAAACAACCGCCGTCATAATACCCGGCACTGACCACGGAAGGTCCGCCCTGCCCGTGTGGGCGTCGGCCCATTCGAGATAATTATGCGAGTTGGGGCAAGTCCCATCCCGCGGACCAAAGGATTTTGGGATTGCGATACATGTGCAACAAGGCAACAAGGCAATGTGAGGGAAGGCCCGACGCTATACCTGCAATAATTCCCATTCCCAGTAAAATCCAGAGCGCCGTGAAGGGAGCAAAGGACCCCGCCCAAAATAAAGGCACCGAAGTCCTCGTGTGTTGACGCAATAACATGATTACTAGTAAAATCCCAAAACTCCGGAGCCGCCAACCTCAAATTAAGGCGGTGATACCCCACCGCAGGTACTCCACCAATATAGTCTTAGATTTCACTTCCACCAGCACATGCATGGCAGTGTTCAAGGAACCGCTCAAGCATGGCATGAATCCGAGCCAATCGGCGGGCAGTGGAAAATAGCGACTACTCGAATGCGTAATTGTATCATAATGTGCAGCCGGTTCACAACCCCCGCGGGGACACCCATACTTTACTGTGGCAACGGGAGTGACGCATAAGACGCATGAGCATACATACCATAGGTGTCAGTGCGCGCTAACGCTGCTGACGATTCGCAACGCGCCTATACCGATGCCTTTACTGGTCAAGCGTTATCGCGCGCGGCTAGTGACCTCCACTCAAGTGGAAGGTGCGCCACCTCAGCTAGCCCTACTACGGTCTCCCTAGCCAGTCAATCTAACCACCGCACAGTCCACGTGGTAGGGCGCGCCCAACTTGGCTCATATACGAAGTGAGTTATACTTGTATTCAAGTCGGATGCGTTAAGGAAAGCCCGAGCCCGGCCGTAGCCTCTATGGGCGCAACATCCAATTCACGCATCATCGGTGAAGCGGCCACCCCAGAGAAGTTTTTACCCATCCCAATAAGGCACCGCAAGCACTTATTGAGTACGGTTTGCGCCGCTAGTTCTATCCATTCCCCTTACTTCACACCCGCAAGTTAGAACCGGTAGTATACATGTTTTAACGACACACACACGCACATCCAGAGGAATATTGCCCTGTGCACCAAGTAATAATACCGAATTGAGCACCTCAATGGCGCGCTTACCCGTCTTAACCCAGTCAAATACTATGTGCCGCATACTTAAATCCGAGTTACTTAATGACTGTACCCAAATACCTATATTCATTTACAACCGGTAACCCCCCCCCTCGCTCCCCCCCACCCCCGCGCGCCAAGCTACCATCGGGTAGCTTGTCCACGAAACGCGGTCTCGTCGGAATATCGGCCTAATGTCATTACCCCACACTTAGAAGTCCCCCAAACCCCATAAAACAGTCCTTCGCCCACTGGGAAAAGTGGGCAAACGTGGCGGCATGAATGTTATCGAACGAGCTTGTGAGACCAACAACGTCGTCCGGGTATAACTGACATGGCACCCGCAGCAGTGCGTGGTAGGTAGCATCACCGCTAATGTGTCGGCGCACCATGGTATACCACACCCTAGATGTTCTACTCCATCGAACATGTCGCTAATAAATAAATATGTTAAATAGGATGTGGGGAGTGGGGCACCCTTGTCGGAGCCCACGCGCTATGGGTATGGGGTCTGATAGTGCTCCCGATGCCACCCTTGTCTTAACCTGTAACATACTATCCGTATATACAGTTTTAATGACTATACGCATATCACCCGTAAACCCTATGGCTTAGAGTTTTAAGAATAAAAGCTCATGATGTACGGGGTTATATGCCCTCCTAAAGTCAAGAAATCCCGCGTAATATGTGGATAGACATAGCACTTGGCGACGAGCCGCGATATCGAACAAGCTGGCGGCTTGCATGGGACCCTCCTCATTCCGCATAGAACCCGCTTGCCAACGGCGGATTATCCCTTTAGCCCGGCAAACGTCATGCAAGCGTTGGGTACTTACGGTCATAAGGTGTGTCATAGCGGCACCCATAATCGTAATACGCGTATAATCGTCCATCACGGTCGAGCCGCTTCTTTGGCACCGATACTACGGCCGAGCTACGCCATTGCTGGGGGAAACCGTTCGTAGTCCATATCCCGTTTTAAATTAAGATCATCAGTGTCTTGCCAAAATGGCTAGTCGGGGCGTATATAGCCGATTTTAAAACCTCCGCAGTAATCCGCCCATCCAGCCCCTAGGCCTTGCAATTTTTTTAACGCCTTAGAGACTTGACGAGTTCCTCCCACGCTATATAGACCCATGCTATAGGTCAATGGGTGAGTGACGATGTACCATGGCGGTGTTCCCACGCCTCATGGTATATCGCAACCCGTTGTGCTAGAGGGTGGGGTCGCGCAGCAGCTCCCAGCTCCCGATAGGGCCACGCCCATCACGCATTGATATCGCCCGGCTAGGTATGAAATACTCCCGATACCGGATCGCATACGGCTGGCTAGTCGCTCGCGCCCTCGAATGAACCTTGCCCCTTCCGGAGAGAACGCGCCCACTTCCAGAACTCCCATCTCCCACCACCCTTCTTAAAATCTTGGACCGCTGTCTGCACGGTCCGCTCCCTCTGGTCGAGGCGGTTATTACGTAATAGTGTCTGGACCCTATGCCGTGCATCAGCATAATGTGCCAATAACGCTGCCTAGAGCGGCATCATTTAATTCCCGAGGGCCGCCCCTAGTCCCCCGGCACGACAAAAAGGCCATGCGCCGACGATTATCGCCCCTATGATAGACCGTTGCATCGGCGGCCCTGGGCAACGACGCCTGGACTTGGTTGCAGCCCATACCCCGCGCGCCGCCGGCCATACTACTTGCTTGGATACATTGGTCGGCGCCGGTGTCTAGGGACCCCCCCCTCCCAAGGGCCCGCCGTCGGTAGGTGGATCATCCAAAGGAGCGAGCACCGCGAACGGATTACCGGTGACGAAATCATGGAACGGCTTCGGCCCTTCAGAAGGAGAGTCGCCGTGGGCCAATTTGGGAATGG
Organism: Tetraselmis striata; assembly: GCA_006384855.1. Lineage (NCBI taxonomy): Eukaryota > Viridiplantae > Chlorophyta > Chlorodendrophyceae > Chlorodendrales > Chlorodendraceae > Tetraselmis > Tetraselmis striata. The sequence goes on from VCJN01001388.1 coordinate 66,186, forward strand.
ACCTTGCAAACAAGCGTTGGTTCATGCATGGGAGGTAGACGGGTATCCTCAGGGATAGCGGTCACATGGGAAGAAAACATGACAGGGAAGTGATCGGAGGTGTCCCAAGAGTAGTCCACCCATGCCGAGGGCGAGGGAGGGGGGGGGGGGGCTATGGTTGGTTGGGGGGGGGGGGGGGGGGAGGGGGTGCAATTGAGTGGTCGGCGTTCGCGCGCCGATACGTTCCGCGGCCGCATGGGCACCGCCAACGCCGGAGTTGAGCCGCCAACTCCCTTTCATCCATGTTCCACTGCTCCCCCCCCCCCCCCTCCCCCCCCCCCTTTCCCCAACACGATCAAATCGCTCGGACAACTCGTACAAAGCCGCGCCAACTCTGCGCGCATGCGGTCCCGGTGTGTTTCCCCATGTGAGCCGGTGGGCGAATAGGCCGAGATAAATATTGTGGCCGCACAGTCACTGCTCCCCCTCCCCCCTCACCCGGACAAATGTCCATCATGGGTGGGGCGCGCCGACTGCCCGCGCCCGATACGGCGACCGGGCTAACACACAACACCCACGTTCCGATGCAACGCGGTCACTGAACGAAAAGTACTCGGAGTATCCATTAAAACGCACTCGCATATTGGTCGCCATAACCGCGCTCTCCCGAACGAGCATGACATCTACAGATCGCTCGATAAACATCGCGCCAACATCCTCCACCTTAGGACATCCTATTTACATTAAACGTCGCAACGCACAAATGGGCCGGCATAGGAGGGAAGGGGGAAGGCGGCAAGGGGTGGAGAGGAGGGGGAGGGCGGGCGGCGTGGTGATCCCATTACGAGCGATGTCCCCGCGAGTACCATCCCCACCGGCCTTCAAAACGTTGTAAACGCTCGCCGACATGCGCACCCTGCCTTTGGGTATAATAATAAACATCAAAGCGCACTAGCCCATCCCGCTCCAACACACTACCGATCTTCGGAATGGCCGAGGGCCGGCCATTAAACCCCCGAACGACGCGGTTTTAAAAGGCATGTAGTGGCGAAGCCCCCCCCTAACAACACACACTACGCATGGACGCCCCAGCGTCCCCAATCCGGTGCCCAACCGTCCAGGGGCGAACCCCGTCACTATGACGGCTGCACCCGGTGGCGCGCGGGTGCCCATCCCGGGGCCAACCCTGCCGGAGCAACGGTTATGTTACACCGGGCGGGAAAACTCGGTAATGCGGTAGGGTCATGACAAACATTCGAGGCTGCCGAGAGCTACGAAGAGAGCGGCCATGTGGGCTCCATGACATCCAAAGATACTCCTCCTGGGCCGGTAGACGCCGGTCATCATGCTTGAGGTACTCGTTTGTAAGGTCGGTACTCATGGGAAAGAGCCCATGCACTCGAATGACCGGTCGAACGGCCTCGTAACCAGACTCTGCTCGTTGCAGTAGCTCTGGCGCCGCGAGGTAGTCGTCCTTGTCACTCACGGATTTTGCTCCGACACGGCCGCTTTGGGCTAGCTCTAGCAAGTCGGGACGCTCTGCGGCTCCCCCGCTGTTTGTCGGCTGTCCTGCGACGCGCTGCCCGGAACCAGAGCCATGTACTCCGTCCCCGTCAACAACACGGTCATGAGCCGTCAATTGAGCTATCGCTGTTCCAAGCTCGCGCAGCAATGTAGACTGGGCCTTCATGTATACTTGTAGCGATTTGAGCGTGAGTCGACTAAACGACGGGTTCTTCTCCATATGACATGATGACACACGGAGGTACGCGGATGAGAATTTCACACACGGGTGGTGAGCCGGTCGTGGTCTTGAACAACATGGGGTGACTTTGCTCGCAACAAGTTGCGAGGCAGTTAATCGTTGCGTTTAATGCAGCGAAAGTGGAAGATGGCATGCTCAACTGTTATTTATGGCTGCTTTTATGTTTACTCGTGCTGCACCCAAAAAGGGCGCAACGACAAGTGCCTAGTAATCCGTACCACTTGGCAGCACGGTAGCCGGAAAACGAACACGGCGAGGCATCCCAGTTTAAATACATAATATCCACCTTCGCACAGGTAAGGATAATACTATTCATCTTATATATGGATGGTACCAGTACTGGTGCGAACTAAAAAAAAGCAGCAATAGTTCCACCTACTACTAAAAGCACATGCTATATACCATCACCTCCGATGATCAACCCACGACCATGGTTGCCCAACGCCACCTCAGCCGTGCGATTCGCTTGCGTGACTTCGTGGCCCTCGATCTCAACTTCCATCGTACTGGTGCCCCGACTTGATACCCTGCGCATGCGGGCCGGGCTCCCTATCGCTTTCTAATCGGATCACGAGTCAGCCCGCAAGATTCCCCGGGCACTGGGCCTTTGCCCGCGCGGAGGTTCCGCGCTTGTCACTTGCCTTGGCCCCACGTGTGGTATTGATCCCTTATGGCTTCGCTCTACGGATGGCTCGAACCGGAGCGCTACGGATTTCATCGTGGACCATCTACCCATATGCCCCGTAGCGAACTACAGTCAAGCACCGCATGCATACCGCTTTGAAGAATCTGTGGGCATCTGTGGCAATTGATGCGGGGGCGGTGCTTGACCGGGACCGTTCGGGAGCCGGCGACTTGACCCTTGAGACGAGTGGGCTGCGCCCAGCGGACCGCTCGCGGCCGTCGGACTTGACGGTGGCGGGGTGGGGGGGGGGGGGGGGGGCGTGCGATTACATGATCGACTTCGCGTGCGTGTCCTCCACGACCCCCACTTGGAGCAACAACCCCCGCTGGTGCACCCGGGGAATCGCGGCGACCGAGGCGGAGCAAGGTAAGTTGGCAGCGGACCGGGCGTCTTCCGCCCCAGTGCACGGTGTTGACCGGTACTACCCTTTTGTGGTTGAGGACCGCGGCCGTCTCGGGAAGTCCGCTTTGACGGTGGTCTACATCTTCGCGGTGCTGTTGGATGTGCGCAACTTCCCTGGCGGTCCTTCCGCCCCGACCTCATGCTTCCTTCGTGGTCAATCCGTTCAGGCACTTCGGAACTTTGTCGCTAGCCAACCTGATGAGTTCCGCCGTCACCTGTCGCGCACACGGCGGGGGCTGTTGCAACGGGTCTCGGCTTGCGTGCATGGTACCCTGGGCGGCATTATTATTCTCTCTGCCGGTGTGCAGATGGCCAAGTCTGATGCGTGGGCTCGTGCCCATTCTGTGTCTTCTCATGTTAATGCTTCCACCTCGCAGTCGCTGTAGAGGACCTTTCTGATTGCGCATTTTTGGTGATTTCCTGATATCGCCTGCTGCTGCTAGCTCATGTAATTAATATACGATCACCTGAAGGCGGCACGCATCCCGCAGGAGGCGGGATGAATGAGTGATCGATGCGCGCACCGTTCCGAGGCCGGGCCACGCGTGCACGTGTGTGCGAGGGTGATCCCCGGACGACGTATCCCCGAAAACGTTCCTCGTACGGCGTAATGCGCAGCTCAAAGCTCAGTTTTGCTCAGGGTTTGCGCGCTTGAGGGTGACACAAAAATCTGATACTATGCGCGGTGAAGAGCTGGCTTCGTCGCATCAGCAGCCGGAGTACGGGTACTACCGGTATCGGTACCTGTAGCGACAAGCAGCGGCGCGCGCTTGCGAGCGCTGATGACAAAAAATGTATTATATTTTATGCTTGAATAATCCACGAGCAGTGGCTTGTCGCCACGGAGACCCCGCAGAGCAGCGACATGGTAACAACGTCGAACGAACGAAGCTGGACAAGGCAAAAACGCAGAGACTACAGGCCGGTTCACAGGCAAGTAGGGTAACAAATATGGGCCGCCTGCTAGACTCCGAGCCGTCGCGGGAGCCGCGGCTGGCAGCCGCAGCATGGGGCGCGACCGGCGCGGTGGCTGGGCTTGTGTGCGCCGGCGCGGTCCGCGCGCTGCTGTCGTCCTCCGCGCGGCTGCGCCGCTGCGGCCGCGGCCGCCGGCGACACAGCAGCGGGCTTGAGCCGGCGGCCGCCAGCGCCGCGGTAGTGGCTGGCAGCCCACACTCCAACCTCCTAGCGAGGCTGCTCGAGGAGAACATGAAGCTGCGCGATGCGATCGCCTATTCGTCCTCCGCAACAGCTGCTGCTACGGCCTCGGCGGCGGTGGCCGATCGGCCCTTCGCACGGGTACGACCCTACAAGAAATCCCCAGCGAAATACCGCGACCTCCCCAGCAATGCGACCGCCGGCGCCCACTGCAGCTGCAGGACCTCTGCACCCCACCTATCTGCGATCGCGCCGGCTGCCCAGCTCGGTGTTGCAGCAGTACCTCGGGACGTCAGTTGCCGCTGTCTTGTCGCCACCTCGGACCGGCGGTCGAGCAGGTCGATATGTAGATATAATCTATAGGCATATCTAGCGCCGTGTCGCTCTATATCAGGCGCAGTGGGTGGGTCGTGGGTTTAAAGAGCCCATCCACCCAGCTATGTTGCAACCGACCCGCCGACCGCCAGCACGTGGGTGTGTCGCAGCTGGCCAGGTGAGAGGTAGGCAGGCAGGCAGGCAGGTGTTGATGTAGGGGGCAGGCGGGCTGACGCGGGGCGCCGCGCCGCGCCGAGCCGCCGCAGGCACGGGAGGCGGCTGCCAGCATGCACGAGCTAAGCAACCTGCGGCGCAGCAACCAGCTCCTGGCGGCTCAGGTGGACCAGCTGGAGCAGGAGCTGTGGGTGCTCAAGGTGGAGGAGACGGCGACGGTGTCCGAGCTGCGGCGCGACCTGGAGGAGGTCATGCGCTGCGCGGAGCTGATGGAGCAGGAGTACAGCGCGCTGGAGGCGGAGCACGAGGCGCAGCAGCGGCAAGCTGCCAGGGGGGCGCCTACCAAGCAGCTGCTGCGCAGCGAGGAGTCTGCGATGGGGGCGCACCTGCTGGGCACGCCGGGGCGCTCCCGGGCCAACAGCCCCGACATCGCCGCCTCCCCGACGGCCACCAGGGCGGCCGGCAGCGGACGCGAGGCGCAGCCCGGGAGCCCACACGCCGTCATTGCCAACCTGCAGCACCGCCTGGCCAACTCCCCCAGCCGACAGCAGCGGCACCTGAACGCCAAGCTCGGTGGCAGCGGCCTGCAGCGCAGCTCCGCCAAGTAGGGGGTGGGGGGGGGGGGGGGGGTGGGGGGGGGGGGCATCCGGGGGCATCCCAGCCGCCCACCCAGCAAAGCAGCGACCAATTTATGGCACAAATGCCCCGGCGACCGCCCGCGCCCACCGCCTCTCCCAACGTGACCGCCCAGAGGACACCCTTGCCCTGTTGATCCACCGGCCAACACAATCTGAGACACAGCTGAAAATGCGCCGTAAATTTTGAAACCGAACGACACAATTCCGACACTCTGCGGTGCTGCTACCCCCCCCCCCCCCCCCCCCCCCCCCTCCGGCGCCGGGTTGCTCCATTCAGGGCAATGCGATGGACCCCGGTCCATGTGCATAATACACGGTGATGCACATGTGCCCGCGCCGTCACCTGCGGGATCACCTGCGAGCGGCCCATCACTGTCTCCGCCGGGAGCTGTTGTTGCTGCTGCTTTGGGCTGGCTGGTCATGCCGCGACCCCCACTCGCACTTTACGCTATCACGGGTGCCGGAGTGGTTATAACAACACTCCGAATATGAACCCGCCCTGCCTGCCGGAGGTCAAACGTAGACGGAACTATAGCGGAAACTACAGCGGATGTTCGCATAGGCTGCATCCAAGCCTCAGTGTTGGGCTACTAATGACACCGGTTCTGGTGCGGTTGGCGGCACCCATAACAGTCGGCCGCAACGCACTACCTTCAGCGCTTGACACACGGGGTGTAGTGCGCATAGACAGCGGACAGGAGATGACGGAGGCCAGCAGCGAGACCGGGAACCAGTGGCAGGCGTGTCGGGCCATGCGTCACCACACGAGGACGCCCGGGGTCCCACTCGAGTATAGATGTGAAGTCGGCGCCCCGCCAAGGCTGAGTGTGTGCGCTTTGAGGATTCGATCGCCGCAGACACTGGCATGCGTCGGCCGTTTGATGAAGGGAACGCAACAGTGGCGGCACGCACGGCAAGTTGGAGAGCTTTCGCCGGAGAAGAAATACACTGCTATTATACAGCACTCCACATAAGCCCTTGCTCATAGAAACCCGCGGGTATCCTCGCCTTGGTGCCCGCCAGGCCATGGGGCTACGGGGGCATGGAGCCTCGCGTCTCAGTGGATGCGAGCCTCCTACGCCAAGGAGGCAGCCGTTTTCGTCCGGTCATTGCACTTATGGAAATGTTTTTTCGGCAATGGCGTTGTTTGGCACAAGGCTATATAGAACCACCGAAACACGGTCAACGCACATGGGAGCAACATGTTTATCGACTAGAAGTCTAGAAGCGCCCCAAGAGAAAACACACCCAAGAGAAACATGCAGCGACTTTTGTGGCAAGCTGTACATATGCCCGTTGAAACTCCCTCCCCCCCCCCCCCCCCCCCCCCCCCCGCCCGGGGGGGCGTCATCTGAAGCGCGCCCACCACCTCAACATCGCCCCTCTCTCGCAGCAGAGGCAAACGGGGTGCCGTCGACTGTGGCCGTGTTCACATCCGCCCCAGCCATCAGCGGCAGGTCCACGTGATTTGCGCTGCGGTGATGAGAGTATGCTCCACGGGGCCGCGCCGGGCGCGCTCGCCTCGTCACCCGTTGCACTGAACGAGAGGAAGAGAGCGGGGCGACGACACATGTCGGCGCTCTGTGGGTCGTCTGCCTGGTCGACTACGTTCATTCCCCTAACGCGAGGCCCTACTTGCACAGTGTTGCGTCGCAGGTCGCGGAGCGTGCACAACTGCGCGAGAAGACAGTCGCTAGAGCCGGCACGGGTATTACTGTGAGGTCGTCGTTTGTTGCATCCGTACTGCTATGAAGCAGAGCAGTCGCAAGATTCAGGATAATGTTGTAACGCTGGACCACACTACGCCGCCAGAACGAATCCACGTTGTAGCAACCTCGACCGTCAGGTTACTGGCGCGTACATGGTCCCGCCGCTGTGTGCGAGGTAGCAACGAGGGAGCTCGTCGGGTGGCAGCAGTTCGGGTGCAGGTTTTTGATAACTTGCCACGCAGCGACACTTAATTTCTCCTTGGCATATGAATGCCCCCTGCCATGCTGTCATACTACCGCAGCGCTACTGATGCGACACGACCGCCGAAACTACTCACTCAGCCTGCTGGCGCGAGGGCGGGGGCGGCTAGCTGGTGCTGACGAGAAATAGGTCGCCATGATGACGCCTCGGGAGAGCCTAGCAGCGCGGCAGGCGGCGCGCGCGGCGGCAGTATATTGCACATTATACAGTTTTCCACGAAAGAAATACTTCACCAGCTGCGAGACCCGCGCATGGATGATGACTGCATTAGACACCGGGAGTGCAGAGCTACCGCAGAAACGGATGAGCGCTGCAGTGGATCCTCCAGCACCACCTATGTAGTGCTGGAGTGTACGGAACTAGAGAGGTCGACGGTCAGCTGGCAGCTTGCGCCCTATGCGACGAGCCGCAGCCAGCACTCCAAATAAAATCTTGCAGAGGCCGCCGGGCGCGTTGTGCTAGACTTAGCTGCGACCGCTACCAGCACTAGCAGTATTGTGACTACGAATAGCGGCGCGCGAGCTGTCTGCCTGCTGATACTAATAACCTGTGACTCGCTTAAGTACTTTACAATGACAATCCTCAAATAGGGCGGCGGGGTCGACGACTGCATCCAACGCGACCGACCGTCCGCAGACGATCCCTGCGAGAGCGCGAGCTGGAAACAAGTAATTCGTCTGTGTAGCCCCTGCTACTATATTTAGCGGTTTCAAGATATAGTACTACCGCCGCCAGTATGATAAGCAATAACTACTAACATCACTACCCGCTGTAAATAAATAAATGGATTGATGTATATATATGCGAATGTTATAATGGTTCGAATGCTGTCTAGAAGCCTATAAATATATATATACTACTATGAACCTGCAGTACTGCTACTAGATATTGCATTGGCGACTTATATAATACATATTGCTGTAATCATTTATTCAAGAGGGGACTGGGACAGCGTTTCTGGTGGCGTCTGTAACATGTAGGCTCCTTGTCCTATTCAGCTTGGGTGGGCGGTAGTAGCGAGTAGCTGCTGCTACTAGTATTTAGTTCTATTACATTATTGGGTGATACGAGAGATGGAGGACGAGAAAGACACAGGTCATCAGATAGCGGTCATCCCTGAATCCCTGCATGCAGGCAGCGACGGGGGCGCGCAGAGAACGCATATATCATTCGGTGGCTGTGGCCCCCCACCCCAACCCATTGGGTATATGCGGCTGCAGCCCAAGCGGCTGTTAAATACATTATACATATGTTCAGTCAGTAGCAGCAGGGGAAAAGTAGTATTTTCGGGTTCCGCGCCGCCTCATTAAAGTTATATTTCACCATATCAGCACAATCCTTGTCACATCGCGGCTTATCGATTGCTCACCGCATCTGGAACACGGCCCACCTGATTATGACCGGATTATAACTCACTAAAGGCCTTGCCCGGCTTAGGAAATGATCATCACACAGACAGCACAATAGGAGGGGCAAATGCGCACGGCTGGCCTGGCGGGTACAATATTGCATTGATTTCTTGGCGACCCTAGCTTGGGCGCCTCTGGCGAGTTGGGCGTCCCTGGCTGATTGCTTCGAGCGCCCATCAACCCTCTCGCTGTCACCCAAAAAGGCGGCGACGTAAGCACGGGGCGGACAGCCAACACGGAGGAGCGCATTGGGTGCCTGGCCTCTAGAGCCGCGCCTTGGGGGCAAGGTTGACTCTGCTGGGGAACATGGGCCGAGACGACTGGAACATCGTGGTTTCCGCCACATTGTGCAGCCCCCGGCTCTCGCGGCGCCCGTCGCCGGGGCCTGCTTGCTCGCCACCCTCCGCGCCGCTGCCCTGAATGTTGACCGTCAGCAGCGCGGTGTGGCTCCCACGGGGCGAGATGTGCCTGTCGTACAGCTGCAGCACGTGCGCCTTGGTGGCTGCCTGGGGTGGAGCAGCGGATGACGGAATCAGACAACGCCAAGATCCGCGAAAGACCTAAGCCACCCTCCTATCGGCGCAGCTTCATGGCATGGCTCTGCTGGGCAAAGGGGCCGCCAGGTCATGGTGATGAAACGAACTGTGCCAGACTGCTGGTGATCCGAGTTCCACCGCTCAATGCCGGTGATGACATATACATATACATATACATATACATATACATATACATATACATATACATATACATATACATATACATATACATATACATATACATATACATATACATATACATATGTGTATACATATTTATATGTATATACATACGTATATACATATATGTATATCATTTATATACATATATATACAGCATATATTATAACATCTACATATCTAAACACACGTGAATAAATAGAACACTGGTATGGATATATGGATGTCTTACTATTGATAGCGGTAGTGAGGTGCACCCAGGGAGGGTGGAAGAAGGGGGGGGGGGGGGGGGGGGTCATAGGTTGGCCTGCAGGGGCGCACCTTCACTGCCGCTGCCATACGATCGCGGCGGTCGAAGCAGTAGGAGCGATCCGACACCTGATGGGCGATGGTCCAGGGCGTGAGCGAAATGCTGAGGGGCCAAGCTCGCCGGAGTTATAGCCCCACTGAGAAGAGGCCGTGGAGGTGGGTGGGTGAAGTGGGGGCGGGTTGGGGGGGGGCACGTGGCAGCACTCTCACGAGCATGAACACAGCTGCCGGCATGAAACTACCACCACTAGGGGAAAGCGACCTCGCCGCCTGCCAGAGGAGAAACACAGGCAAAGCTGCAACGGATATGTACCCCGTGTTGCTGGTCTACGTCGCATGCAGCCCCAATTTTGGCCGTAGGCTCCTTATTCACATTGCTGCACTCGGGTGACAAAGGACGACACGAATTCTGTTCCGGAAGCAGAAAAGGACGCACATGTCGAAAGCAGCCCTATCATCGTGGAATAGTAAAATGTTGTTGATAATCTTAGAGGAACGCTGGGTTCTACGGGTAAATAAGGGCGCCGCGCCAGCGAGGTTTGCGCGGCGCCTATGCTCCGAAACCATTCATCAATGGGCAGGAGAGGCCCACGAGACAATTCCCACTGCCACGCCGCATCGACTGGGCCATGCAAAGGCATGCCGTGGCGGCCCTGCCACCGCTGCTGAGGCCCGTACCTCGTTCCACATGCGGCTCGCGGCATCCCACAGCGTCTTGGGCGGCTCGCGGTACTTGGCTGACAGCGAGGCGATGTTGTTGTCGAAGCGCTGAGGCGTCATGTCAGCCAGGTGGCTGCGGAAGGACTGGCGCCGTGCGTCCCGGGGGCAAGGGCGGGCATGGGACGACATCCGTCAGCGTCATTGGAGTGGCGGTCTGTGGGCACGGGGCACAATGTTCACCGGCAGTCACACACGCACGTGCCGCTTACCGTGAGCCATGCCGTGATCCTCCGCGTCAGCTCCGCGGGCCCCTACCAGAGTGGCAAGCCACCGCGCAGGACTCCAACTCAACGACTTGTATTTCCCATCAGCATCGGATGCGCAGGACGGACCAAACCAGATCACACTGATGTGTTGCGCTGTGTTTGGCATGCATTGATTGCCCACAGAGTCCCACGACTCACAGGGCCTGGAGCTGAAGCCTCTATCGCCATCATGCGGCGGACAGGTCCTCCTGGCGATACACCTTCCGTTACCCCCTGCCGGCAAGCGGACGGCATGGGCGCCCGTACCTTTTGCGGCGACTGCACCGTCACCCGGAAAAAGGCCACCTCCTCCATGTGCATCACCCCGGACGACACCGAGTAGCCCAGCTGCTCCACGGTGCGCAGCTGCGCGGCGGCCATCATGGCACAGGGTCGATGCCGTTGCTAAGACAGCAGGGCGAGAGGGAAGAAGAGAGAGAGAGGGGGGGGGGGGGGTTGACGGGAGCTGGCCGACAACATGCGGCGGCCGCACCCGCAGCCCAATGCCTAAAGCAAACGCTGCGGTGGGACCCACAGGGCAGTGCCTCCCCAGTGGCTTCAGCGGCCTTGAGCATCAATACACACCCACAACGTCTCCGTGGGACACACCCAAGCCGGTTGTCCAGAGGCGGCGGGAAATGGCTTGTGCGGAGTGATACTTTCAAGGCGGGGCATTTTCCGACTGTGGGATTCCCACATGCCGGGCCGAGTCAAGAAGCGACCTCGTGCCAAGCGCTGCCCACCTGGTGGAAGCAGGGCTTGGACGCCATCTGCGCAAAGAGCACGAGCAGCACCTCCTGCTCCGGGGTGAGGACGCCCAGCTGCGTTGGGCCGGAGGGAGGGGGTGGGGGGGGGGAACAGGGACAGGCCCAGGCCCAGGCACAGGGGTCACGCGCCGTACTGATCATCGAAATCATGCATTGGGTTTGTTACAAATCACTGTTTTTGAGCCCCTAAATATATAGAGGAGGAACAACATTTTCTTATCTCAACATCTATCAGATCGCACCACAAACACTGCACGACAGCCGCAACTTGATGCTGCAACCCAATTGATTACTTCGGGGACCTGAGTACCAAACTCCATGTCGCTGCGCGGTTTGCCAGGTGGACGGCGCAGAGAACTTATTTTGTGGGAAAGTATATCGCGGCGGAGCTAAGAATAGAATTGCTGATTACTGTTGCGGTGTGTACATGCTCCGAAACCATTCGGCAGGGGCGCCGGGTGTCGCTTCCCCGTAAAATGCGACGCAGTACATCGACCGGAGCGCGATAGAGCCGCCGCTCGGCGGCGTGTGGCCTGTGGAGAATGGGTGCACTCCAAGCACACACGCGGCTCACCTGAACGGAGAGCTGGACCGCGCTATCCGGGTTGGCGGGGTCGGGGTTGGCCGGAAAATACGCCACGCTGGGCGCGGCTCCCTCCCCATCCTCCTCCTCCTCCTCCTCCTCCTCCTCCTCGTCCTGCGCCGCCCTCGCCCTCACCGCGGGATCCGCATCCACCGCCCAGCGCGGGAGACGCTCCGACAGGCACAGCACCCGGCGCTCCGGCGCATCGCACGCGTGCAGCGGCGCCACGCGGAGCGGCTCGCAGAGCTGTCCGGCGAGGTGCAGCGCGCCCGACGCCGTCAGGTTGCCGTAGCACAGCGCCTGCGCCCGAGGCGGGGGGGGGGGGGGGGGGGGGGTCACGCGGTCGACGAAGAGTCGGAGGCCATGTGGCAGTCAGGGCAATGGCGGTTTAGTGCGCAGGTGATGCACGTCTAGAGAGCCTGCGTCGCCACTCAATGGCGCTACCTGTATCTGTTCCGTCAATCAAACATGATCCTGGTGGTGTGCTGGATCGCTGGCAGCGGGGCGCACCTCAATGCAGCAGCGGCTCTTGATGGCTGAAAGGTGGCTGCGCAGGTCCGCCGCGGAGATGGCGCCCACCGCCGCCAGCAGATCCTCCTGCCGTAACACATGGGGGGCGCATCAGCAGCGGCGAGCCGGCCGGCGCCCGGTGCTCCATGGCAGGGAGGGGAGGGGCAGGCCCGGAACGGGGCAAGTTGAAGGGGGAAGGGGGGGAAGGCGTGTTGGGGTTGTTCTCAGGGGCGCACCGCGTGCCAGAACGGCTGGATGAGCAGGTGGCGGGCGTGGTAGGCAACGTGCGATGCCGGCGCGTTGTGCCGCCAGTTGTTGAGGCTCTGCTGCATCTCCCCCTGCGCACACACAGCGCGGCAGCACGCCTCAGTCAGCAGCTGCGGGTAACCTCCCCCCCCCCCCCCCCCCCAGCACACGGCGCACACACACACACACACACACACACACACACATACTGCACCTCTCGCAAAAATGATCATCCGGCGCTCTGTGATCGTGCGCCATCACGTCCTCCTTAGGAAATCGCTGCATTGATTAATTGCGTTAATCGCTGCATAATTACCGGGTGCTGGCGCGATGATAGGACCACTGCGAAAGAGAACCCGCCCTGCCTGCCAGAGGTCAAAAGCAAAGACAACCAGGGCGGAGATATAGCGAATGTTCTCATAGGTGGCATGCCAGCCCAATTGGAGGCTTGTGAAGTGCGATCTTATAGGTGCGTCGGCATCAGAGACTCCGCAAAGGTTATGGGTTCCTCTTCATGGATCCAGGCGGCCCTGCTAGTCGCTCTGACGGTGGTGCTCTCCTGACAGTACACGGTTCAAGGAATGGCCTCCACTTTGTCCCGGCAGCGCTTGAGACCAACCACATAAGCTCAGCACGTGACAAACACCGCACCATCACGAGTTAATAACGAATATCAGCCGGAATAATCCGAGGCAGTGGTTGTGCTTGGTGCCGTGGTTTGTAGCGACCCTGCTGGGCTGGCTGAGCGCAGCCGGCACGGCCGCAGCGGCCCCACCTTCACCACCGGCAGGTGCTCCGCCAGGGTCTCCTCCGACACCGTCGCCAGCAGCTCCGCCACGATGGGCACCATCCTCGGCAAAACGTCCGAAAAGCCCTACTTTCAAAGCGATAGCCCCACCAGGTCAGCACGGCGCGGCGTTGTGCATGCGGGCAGCGGGTGGGGGGGGGGGGGGGGGGGTGCGTGGGGAGGGGGTTCGCCACCTTGAAGTGGACGGTGAGGCCGGCGGAGTTCCAGCCCAGGTGCGCCGAGCTGCTGGCCAGGTGGGCGTGGTACAGCGTCGGCTCCAGCTCCCGCTCCAGCGCCATCACCAGCAGTCGCGTGGCCGCTGCCGACCTGCTTGCCGAGGCCGAGCGCAGGGATGGGGCGGCACCAGTGAGGGCGAGGCCGCTTCGCGGGTACCATATTATCTATTGTATTAATTAACCATGAACTATTTACACCCCGTAAATATGATACTAATAGAATATATTGTAATATAGTGTCATATCATAATGTCATAATGCAACATAATAGCAAACTATGTAATAATATATACAATATATTGTATTATCATTATCATTTAAGAATAATACTATAATAATAATTGTTATAATTATTATCATTGCTGTTGTATCATACTATAATTATAATACTTATATTCCAATGTAATATTATATTGCTGTTTTCGGCTTGATGGCTCCAAGGAGGCTCACTGGCACGGTCGCCCCCCTGCGTGTGTGGACAAGTGTAAGGGAGGGGAGCCACGCAGCAGCGCAGTGGAGCGAGAGGGGTGTGCGCTGCATGCGGCCATCACCTGGCGCTCTCATTCACCGCGGGGCTCAGGAGGTGGAAGTACACCGCGGCCTGCGGACCACATTGGCGGCGAGATCAGCAACCCGGTGCTGGACAGTACCATACTGACCGTACCATACTTAGTCGCATCGGCTTGTCAGGGCGCAGCTCCCCCTGGCAAGCCGATGTAACTCAGTATGCCCCTGATACTACCCGCCAGAGGTCAAATGCAGAACAAATTATGTCGGAACATATAGGAAATGTTGTTATGTGTCTCGTGCGGGCCCAAATTAAAGGCTTCTAATAATACGGGTAGTTATTATGGGTGCGTCGTCGCCCGAACTATCACACTGGCCACGGACAGAAAGTCACCAACGATAATAACCACGCCAGTTTGAGGGTTCTGGGTGACGAGAGCGGCACAGGCTAGCAGGTATGGATGCATACTTGGGACGGAGCCGCACAAAGCCAGTTTGTATTCAGGGGCCCAGGGTGAGCCCCCGTGAGTAGCGGCAACCCAGGCTGGAGGGCAGGCGCGTGGCCGTGACAACCTTTGGCATGTCAAAGGAGGTGTCCTGCTGGTGCCACATGCGGCACGTCGCGTCGTCCTGCATGCACGTCGGCACGTTTGCGCCCGCCGGCAGCCGCATCTGCAGCAGCTCCGGGGGCGTCCTGGGCAGCGTCCGGCGGCGCTTGCTGTGGCCTTTGGCGGCGGGGCGCTGAGGCGGCGCCGCGGTCGGGCTCTCCGCAGCAGGAAGCATGTCGAAGTTTGCGGGGATGGCCCAGTTGGGCTCCGGTAGCCGCAGCTCGCTGGCTCCGGCCTCCAGGCTGACCTGGGGGGGATAGCGCAGGTTGGTGTGGGTGCGGGTTGAGAGCATGCGGTGTTAGCCCACGGCCTGGTCCGTGAATTGGAACAGGACAGCTCTCTGGGCATAGCGAACACTGGCATGTCTATATATCCTCGAATGTCAGGGTCAGTGTTGGACATGATTGTGAGGTAATTAGATAATGATACGCTTCACGTACTGTAGGAATACAAACAAGGAAATTACTTCATGCCGGTGTTGACTTAACAATGCAGATTACACCGGAAGTGCCATCACAGAGAGCCCCAATACCATCCGAACCATACCCCCAATGGTCGTGTCAAAGCCCATGGCGCGCAGAGGCACCCGAGTAGGGGGGATACAGAAGGGCAACGCGGCCGGACATACTACTACCTGGATGGCCGCCAACATACTGGCCGGCAGCGGCTCCGCGGCAAAGCGGGCGCCGTACCAGCGCTCCTCCTCCAGCCGGCCGCCCAAGGCCTCGAAGCCGGGGCTCACCTGGACGTAGCAACGAGCGGCAGCCAAATGGGGGGTCAGCGCGGACAGTGCCACATACCCCGCTGACGCCACCACTGCCAGCTTCCCCGCCACCCTCCCGCCCTGGCAGCCACGGCTCACGTGGAACACGTTCATGTTGGCGGGGCGGAGCTCGGCCAGCACGCGGTCCACCGCATCCCAGTCCTCCTCCTGCACCACCTCTGGCTCAAACAACACCTGCCGGGCAAGTTGGCGGACGGGTATGTTGGCATTGGCAGGTTGTCCTGCCGCGTGAGCTTAATGATTCGTACACCGCTACCACCCATTGGGGCGGGACGGTTGGGGAACATGGCATGACGCGGTGGGTACCAACCTGATCCGCGGGATGGTAGTGCAGCCGCGCCGCCAGCTTCTTGGCGTAGTCCAGCGGCTTCTCTCTTGCGCGCCAATCGAAGGACAGCGTGTTGAGAGCCTATCGCAGGTAAGGGGGGGGAGGGGGGTGGAGTCCATGGGAAGGAGCATGATGGATATCAGTGCGGATATGGATCTCGTGCGGCAGCCCGCCTCAGGCCGGACTTTGCGTTCGCTGGCAGTTAAGGCCGGCGGGCGCCATGCTGGAGGGCTGCCCGAGAGGGTCAGGTGCGGATTAACGCGCGCTGGATAGGTTACATACACATGTACATTTAAAAGTGTATATATGTATATTTATGTGTATATATATATATATATGTGTGTGTGTGTGTGTGTGTGTGTGTGTGTATATATATGCGTGGGTGTGTGTGTGTGGACCATGGGGCGGGACTGTCTTCTTTACAGGACGCGCACAACACAGACTTATTAGCTGACTGGCTGGGTGGTAGGCTCTCACCTTGAGCTCCTCAAAGTATTTGGACCTCTTCTCGACCGGCGCGCTCTTCAGGAGCTCGATCCCCTGCCAAGCAGCAGACACATGCTGAGCGCGGCCGCAACGTGGGACGACCGCCGGCGTGCCGTCTGCAGAGGAATGTGCAGCGCTGAGGGTAGCTAACTTGACAGGGATGGAAGGGCGGGGCTGTTGCCGACCTGGTAGACCGCGGCGACAATCTCGTCCACGTGCTCCTCGCCCTCCTGCGTCAGCTCCATCGAGCAGCGCCAGAAGGCAAACCCGCGCCCCAGCTTGACCTCGTCCGCCGTGCCTGGCAAGGGCGGGGGGCATGGCAGGGCGGATGGGGCGCGAGTGAGGCGGGCGACGGGCCCAGCGCCAGGCCGAGATAAGGACTGCCAAGGTACACACAACCGTGCGCGAATGTGCTGAGATGTGTGGTGTTTGTGGGGTTTTGCGACGAGGCGGCGCGGGGTGTGCACATGCGCTGAGGGAGGACCCTGCACTGCACCAGGCCATCTGTAACTTTCACTCAACACAGTATACCCCCCCCCCCCCCCCCCTCCATCGCACACGCACACACCAATATATCTAAATCTACAATCCATAAACATATGTATCAAAATAAATGCATAAATATATATACATGTGTGTAGCTATGCACATGAATATAGTTGTACATATAAGAAGTGCATATTTGTGTGTGTGCTGGGCGGGTGTAGGGGGGGGGTACAGTGACAGGCGTCAGGACCGACGCAGGTGTCATGTGGCAAGATAGAAGGATGGGCGGGGGGGGGGGGGGGGGGGGTGGAGGGAGGGGGGGGACCTGTGGACAGCTCTTGCAGCCAGCCGCGGCGCTTGAGGTGGCAGGCCACGCTGCCGCGCACCTCCGTGCCCAGCATGTGCGATACCCAGCGCCAGGGCTTGCTGGCCGTGTCGTGGTGCAGGCCGCGCGGAAGGAACCATACCAGCTCCAGGCTGCGCAGGTGCCGTTTCGGCGCCACCTGCCCACCGGCATGCCCGTCCGCATCCCGCTCAGCGCCACGCTGTCAGCCGCCCCCCCCCCCCCCCCCCTCCCCACCCAACACCCGCCGTTGCAGCTGGCAGCGCCCCTCTGCTGGCGGGCTGGTGCACATGAGGGTGGAAATGATGCTCAGCAGACCAGCAGCGCGGCGCCCGCACCTTGAAGTACGTGCCCATCGCGCCGCAGACGTCCCCCTCCACCGCGTAGCGCGCCCCCAGCGGCAGCTCCCCCTCCGACGTGCACGTGGCGCCGGCGGTCCCCTCCGGTGTTGGCCGCACGCCCTGCCCATCCCCACCACCCATCTCAGGGCACCCGCTAACCATCCAATCATCCCTGTGATTGGGTCTGGGTGCGAGTGACGGTGAAGGGGTGTGCGTTTGAATGCGCCGGGGGGGGGGGGGGGGGGGGGGGATAACCTCAAAGCTGGATAGCACCATGCTCTCCAATTCGTCGAGACTCTGTTGAGGAGAAGGGGGGGGGGGGGTTATGTATTATTAAGCTAAATAAAGAACACAGCGAAATAAACATCGTTCATTGAAGGCCTGGCATGTGATTGCCAAAGAGGGAGGGGCGCCTCGCAGGGACAAGGGGCAGGGCGGCATGCATCTGGCAGGCTGGCACGTTGGATGGCGTTGAGGGCGCCCGTAAGAGGGGGGGGGGGGGGGGGGGGGGGGGGGCTCGCTGTGATATGCATGCGAGGTCGATCTGGTATGGTTAAGCTCGGCCGCAGGGCGCGTGTGGTGTGTGTAAGGGTTCATGGCGAAGAGGGGCAGGGTGGATAGGTGATAGGTGGGTGCCGAGGGTGTGTGGGTTTGCGGGTGGAGGAGGGGGCTGTGCCTGCGGCGCCACCAGCGCGACGGTCGTCATCCCCCCGGTGTAGCAGCGCTCCCATAGCTGGCGCAGCTGCCTGTCCATCTCAACGCCCTGCTCCAGTGGCGCCTCCCACAGCGTGCTGATGTTCCCTGCGCAGTTGCGGCGGCGTAGGCGGTGATGGCGCGCCGCTCAGCGGTGTGGGGGCAACCATGGAAGGCACCGCCCGCAGCACGCCCGCCAGCGCACCTGTGGAGAAGCCGCTGTAGGGGCGCTGCCCTGCGGAGCGACGCAGCTGCAGAAGTTTGCGCTGGTCGCTGTTGGTGTTGCGGCTAAACTCCGCGTGCACCGCGTTCACCTGGTGGGCGGGGAGAAGACGGGTGGCGCGCGGGGAAGGGGGGGGGGGGTGAGGCGTGGTGGGCAGCGAGCATCTGCAGGCAGTTGGGCGACTGTGTGGGCTTCGCCGCACCTCCCGGGCCACGGCGTCACTGGCGATGAGCGGCGCCACGAAGAACTGCGCCATGCGGTCCACGGCGCCCTAGCGGCCACACATGGGCCGTCCAGGCAGGTCAGCGAGCAGAGTGCTGCTCAGCCTCTGAGAATTCGCGCACCGGCTGCTCCCGTTTGGCGGTGTGATGGCCGTGGGGGTTGGTGGGGTCACCTGCATGTGGTCGTGCTTGCAGGTGAAGTGGAACTGCGTGTGGACCATGCTGGTGGATGCGTTGGAGCTGCCGGCGTGCTGGGACAGGTACATCTTGTACCCGTTCTCCTGGGGGTACTTCTCGCTGCCCTGCGCGCACCGCCGGCACGGCGGCATCATGGGCGTCATGCCCGCCCAGGAACCCATGGTGCACCAGCTGCTGCCCCCACGGGGTGCACCCACCAGGGTTGACGCACTCCAGAATGTCTTCAGCCCCCAGCTCAAAGCTGCCCTGCGCTATGCCACCCACCGCCCCCCCGTCCGAGCGTGGCGGGCGGTTGCGATGGCAAACCAGCCCTCATCAGGCTATGTCCTGGCCCGGGATGGGCAGCGCCTCACCAGGTGCACCGCATGCTCCAGGAAGTGAGCCAGCCCAGGCAAGCTATCAGGGTCGTCGAAATAGCCAGCCTGCGAGCGAGGTCCGGGGAGACTCAGAGCAGCTTAGGCGGCTGGCTGGCTGGCTGGCTGGCTGGCTGGTTGGCTGTCTACCGGCGCGGCTCACACACGTGTAGAAAGTCGGGAAGAGGGGGGGGGGGGGGGGGGTCGCATCGGGGCGGCGCAGGTTGGGAAGCCTCGCGGAGCCTGCAGTCCAAGCAAATACCCAGTACTACCCCCGCAACGCCTCATCCCCCGCACGCGCACCGCCCGTACACCCTGCAACCTGCAACCCCTGCGCTGGCGCCCGCCGCACCTGCACGTTGGCGCAGCACGCGCCGAAGGTTGCCTCCGGGTCCGACACGACCAGCGCGCGCACGCCGTTGCGCAAGCGTAAGCTGCGGTAATGCCGCTTGTCGCACAGCGGCCGCCGCAGCGCATCCGTCAGCTCCTCGATCTCCTGCGCCATCGCGCTGCTGCTGCCTGCCGCTGTCTGCCGGGCTGCGGCTGGTCGTCTGACGCCCCGCGACGAACCGCCGCGGCGGGCGTGTACACAGCGCGCGGAGCGGCCGGCGGAGCCACTCGATCGCGCTAGGCGAGGATGGTGGGTCAGGGCAGCAGCAGCACCGGCCGGGCGTGTTCCCCTCAACACAACAGCTGCCTGAAAGGGCAGATTCAGCCGTGCCGCCATGCCATCCTCGCCGACACAGGTCTGACTCTTGCGCGGCGGCGTCCGCCTCTTCGCCCTCGACGGACTGAGGTCGAAATTCAGCCGTCGCGGGCGACGACGACAAGCAGAAGATCCACCGCGCGTGCTGCGCGCGCACAATTCAAGCGCCGGACCTCCCTTCTGCTCGGAAACGCGGAACGGCCTACAGGGTACTGTATCCGCGGTCGGGCGGGTAGTTGGGGACGCACTGCCGGCGGGGAACCGACCAACCGACGCCGCCAGCGCAAGATTGTGCCGAAGCAATATCGACAGGGGCGGGCGGCGGGGGCTACCCTGACGTCTGCAGGCATGTCGGCGATCGCCAGCAATCGCGCGCATTACGAACCCATCCAACCGGAAGACGAAGCTCGGCACAGTGGCACACGCATACACAAACTCACTCGCGCTTGCCCGCAGGCCCGCATGGATACACAAGCACGCCCGTAGCCGGTCCAAGTACAAGCACGTCAAGGCCGACGCAGTTGCCAGCACGTTGGTTTGTCCGGGAGGCTCGAGCTCGATCGTCCTGCTGCGGCCCACAGTGGCGACAGCGGCGGTCCGCCGGCCCCGGCGCACCGCTGTCCGCGTCCCCCCGTGCGGTCGCAACGCGTGCGGAAACCACCGTGGCTCCAAATAGCATTTGGGGATGGCTGCGACGTCGGCACGGGCCGGCTGGGTTGGGGACGGGTGCTCAGTTGTGGGGCACCTCGGGGCTGGCGCCGGGACGCCATCGCCGACCAGCGAAACCGCGCTCGGCCGCTCGGCCGAGCCGAGCACCCGCCCATGTGCGGGTTCCACGCGCCGCCGGCTCTCCCTGAGCCTCTCCGCGCTGAAATCCACGCCTCCAGCACACGGAGGCCGCACCCAGGCCAGGGCCGCCACCCCCTGCTGCTCATCCCGGCAGGCGGAGGGGGCAGGGACGGCAAACGGAAACCCTGCCGCCGGTCCCTCGGCGATAGCCCGGCGCCTCGAGGCGGATGAGTGCGCTGCGGGCGGCGAGGCGCCATCGCCTGGCTGCCTAGCAACGGAATGTCATCCCGAGGCGAATAGCAACCGCCTGCCGGCCGGCTCCACACGCCGCCGACTCTCCCTCAAACTATCCGCGCTGGCGGCCTCACCGCAAACAGGCGGCAGCCGGGACAGAGCAGCGAGCTGGGCGGCTGGTGCACCGGGGTCATCCCCAATTGGGGGGGGTGTGGCTGGAGCGCTGCCAGCCTCCCCTTCCGCGTGCTGCTCCTCGCTGGTTGGAGCGGCTTCCGCCCCCCCCGGATCCGGACCCTCAGCCGGTGTCGGCATCCAGGATCCAGCTGGGAGCGGGCCTTCGCCCAGCAGCAGCCGGGGGCTGGCCGCCAGGGGCTTGGTCACGCCGCAGCGCAGCTTGCATGTTAGGAGCCCCTCACGTGGCACCGAGGGCGGCGCAGCGCAGCGGTCGTCCGAGTGCATCGTTCTGTCCTCCAGCGAGGACGAAGATGCTTTCCAGCCTCGGAGAATCAGCGCCCGGAAGCGGCGGCGCAAACCCCCCATTCGTATGCCGATCCAGCGCCTCTGCACAGGCAACACCTCTGACAGCGAAGCGCCGGTGGGGCAGGTCAGCCCGCCCCCCCTGCGCCTTACCATCACCATCCACCCACACCCGGCTGTGAACGTCACTTTTTCCAGGCTGGGAATGAGCACGGTTAGAGGCGCGGCGGGGCGCTGCCTCATGCGATGTGCTCCCGCCTGGCAGAGGCCGGGGAAGGCGCCGCGGCCCAATGGATCCATGGAGCAGCCGAGCCCCAACCCGAAGAGGCGCATAGGTGCGTTTGTGGCGCTCCCGCATGTTGCTGGGGACTGGCTCTAGGGTGCGCAGCGTCGCCTGAGCCGCATGCCCGCTGTGCGGCGCAGCTGCGGCGGCCGGCACCACCAGCAGGGCGGCGGAGCGCTGCTTGTGTCAGGACATCGCCAATGGGAAGGTGACTGGCACGCCTGCCTTCCGGCGGGGCGTGCAGAGTGTGCAGCTACAATGCTCCGCTTGCCCGCCATCATGCTGGGCCCGATGCCATGCGCAATGAGCGGGACTTGTCGCAGACTGAGGTCCTGCCAGCGGGGGTACAGCCATGCAGTGAGGCTCCATGCTGGAGTCACATCGCATTACTGGAATATTACTGATTACTGGAATATGCTCGCTCTGTCTCGTTCTCTAGAGAGAGAGGGAGAGAGAGAGGGCGGGTGGGGGGGAGAGGGGAGGGAGAGAGAGACCTTGCATGGAGCTGTAGGAGGTTTGAGGGCACCACTCTTGCTCTCTAATTTCTACCGTGCAAGGCTGGATTTGCTGCCAATCATGATGCAGACCTTCACTCTTACACTTTGCAAATAGCACGCGATCTGTCTGCACGTAGGCCCTACTCTCTCACACGTGCGGCTATATAAAGAGTTGACCACCTCGCAGACCACTGTCGGTTAAACGCAGCCTGGTTCTTATGTCTTCGCATGGCCGGGATAGCCCTGTGAGTATGCCACCGTCTCAGACTGCCGAATGAGTAGTGGTGGGTCCACAGCTCTACGGTCAGCGTCCTACCAGGATCAGCAGCAGGGACTGCGGTCTTTTCCGGTTTCCGTGGTCGATCAGCCTTTGCTATGGTTCTGCTGTGTTTTCGTTTGACGGGCGGGTTTTTATTCGATGTGTACATACCATCGCGTCGGCACCCGTGCGCTGCCGGTGTGTGATGTATCGCATCAATCAGCCTGGTGTCCGGAGCCAAGGCGCCACAGGGCTCTATCAGCTGCACCACGTTGGACTGCTCCTGCTCGGCCCTGCTGAATGACTGCCATGTGTGGCGCATGTGTGGCCCGTGCTTGGCCACCCTGCCGGCGGCGGCGCGCAGGAAGCGCAGCCCATCCCGGTCTTCAACGGCATCGATGACGAGCCTGCGCCGAAATTCCAGTGAGTATCAGTCTCGGGGCTGCACGCCCTGCTGCCGGCGGCACACCCCCCATAATGGCACCCCATGTGTCTCTGTGGGCTCTGTGGCTGCTTTACTGCGCAACTTGCCATGCATCGCCACAGGGACGGGTCGCGCCGCTTGACTCCCCTCCTCCTCCCCTCCCGTCCCAGGTACATTACTCAGGTGCACATGCACACAAAGGCGTGGCAGGTGGTCAGGGAGGCGGCCGCAAGTGACTGGAAGTTCTGCATCCCATCGGGCCCCTTCCTGCCGGCGCCGGCGAGCCGCATGTATGACAAGTGCGGTCGCTTGACAAGCGATCACGGAGACTACCTCTACCTGGGCATCGATGAGGTGCGCGACGTTGCGATGAGCTGGTTCGATGTGCGCATGCTGGTACGTTTGGGAAAAGCAGGAGAGGCCAATTGTATGCGCTCCCGTACTTTCTTGAGAATGATGACGGTTTCCCAGCCATCGTCCTAGCATGTATAGATTACATCATGTTTGTCATGATTTTAATTTGGTGCGGGAATCGTCGAATTCTTGGATAGTCGCAGCTTACATAATATGGCCTTGAGAACCCATCACACGTGCAGACCCCTGTAGTTGCCCGCGCGCTTGAGACTAGATACCCGGCAGGTTTGCATCAACCGCCTTCATGGCGGAGCCGGCCTTTGTTCATTTGGAAGCTCTTGAATAAGATTAGTCACGCAGGTACGCTACCGCCGGATTGGTGCAAGAACCACACTGATGCGGGCGAACTGTGGAAGTGCTTAGCCGCCCCTCACCTCTTATCCTTCAACTATGGAAACGGCAATATTCGTAGCCGTCGTTGTCGATGCCAGGGGGTGGAAGCCGTAATAACCCATGGGATGACACGCCAAAAGTGTGCCCCTCACAAACACATGAAGTGCCATACCTCATCGGCTCGACTGGTTCAAAACTTCCAAGTTCAAAACCGATCCAAATGGACGGGGAGCAACATTACCAGCAGACCATGTGGTGCGCATCTGGCGAATTTCCTTGCAGCCTTTTCCTTTCTAGTCTGGCGTGCCTCCAGAGAGGTCCACGAAAACTTAAATTACAGGCACAGTGATCTTGCGCGCAGCTCCAGGGCAATCTTTTAGTATACAGGTGCCGACGCTCCTATAAAAGAACTCCTATTCTGAGCCTGAATCTGGGCTTGCATGCAGCCTATAAACAAAAACATGCGCTATTATAGTTTCGTCCACATGTGACTTCAGACAGGGCAGGCAGGTTATTATTCGCAGTGTTCTTGTTCCTGCCCCGGCGCCCGTACAGCTGCATCTGACACTGTCGTCGGCGGCCGGTCATCTCCCCGCGCGCTCCTCCCGTCTCTCCCCCCAGAGGGGAGCCAAGCCAGAGCACCAAGTCACAAGCAACGGCGTCAGGCTCCCGCTGCAGGTGTTCAAGGTCAGCCAAGAGAAGGGCTGGGGGCTGCGCTGCTGTGCGGACATCCCTGCCGGCACCTTTGTGTGCGAGTACATGGGCGAGCTCATCTCGGAGAAGGAGGCGGTGAGCCGCCTGCCGCACCCCGCGCCCCCCCCCCCCCCCCCCTTCCGGCTCCCCCCCCCTCCTCGGCGCCCGTTCCGCCTGCCCTACCAGCCATTCCTTTGGCGGCGTGGTGTTCCTCATAGTATTTGGCAGAGAATAAATGTACATAGCCGGTGCGAGTGCGGGTGCCGACGCATGTAGAAGAACCCGTAATATATATGAGCCCCGCTTGCTGGAATGAGAAATGCGAATGGAAACATTCGGTTTAGTTCCGTTACAGTTTTGTGCATATTTTGACCTCTGACACTTAGAGCAGGTTTTCATTTGCCGATGATTCGCATCCTACCAACTAACCGGTCCAGTAGGATGGAAGTTCGGCAATAAGAAATAGAATAAAAATCGAATAGAATTAGAAAATGTGTTGATGATTTGTTTTTGAAAGAAACTGACAGATACATCTTCGCCGTTTTGCGAAGTAGTTTCGTAAAGCATTAAGTACATTGATTGAGTTTGTATTGCCCATTTGTGAAGGAAAACTGTATGTGCATTGTTTGAATTTAGATCGCGATACAGGAAGAGGGCCGATGCATCACGATATGATTACATTATCAAGTACGTACGGCTACTCGTAATGTCTTACTCATTATCGTATCGTCGTAATCCTTCATTTATGAATGGTATTATTATAGGTTATGATTAACACGTACACAGCGCATATATACTGGTACGGACTATACATAGAGTGCTCGGTAAGGACTACGAACGCCGCGTCATCAAGCACTGCAAACATGAATGATCACACACTCCTTTGTATCGCGTTCAAACAATCTACTACGATGAAATCGGTTCAGCAATAACAAGAAAAAAAGAATGCTCTAGAGAGTAGCGGAATAAAATAGAAATAGGTAAACGCTAGAGGGGTGGCAAATGAAAGGCGCCGCCGTTTGAACCCTGTGCTGCCTACCTCTAGTTACTATTCTTTTGGTGTCAGCACTCGTGCGCCGACTGCCCACTGTTTTTTTTATTGAAGCCTAGGAACTGTGTGTAGCAGCTCGCACTCGCGCTGTTTGAAAAGTTGCGAGATAGATGTCCAAACCCCGTCGCCTGGATGCCCTGGGCGGGTGCCGCAGAACAAGAAGGGCCGCCCAGATAAGTACCTCTACTGCCTGGAGCACTACGAGCTGGTCTGCGACGACGAGGTGAAGGAGGACCCCTCCCGCAAGGAATACGCGGAGCAGCGCTGCTTGCCGGTCCTCACGGCGCCACCCACGCTGGACGCGCTGCGCAAGGGGAACGTCAGCCGATTCCTGAACCACGACGACAACGGCAACGTCGACGTGGCGGTGGTCTTCTCCAGCAAACTGCACAGCACCGTGTACTTCAGGTGCGGGCCAGCACATCGGGTGGACGCTAGGGGTAAGGGTTACCAACGCATCTATAAGAACGCCTGTTAAGAGCCTCGAATCGGGCTCGCATGCAACCTTAAAGGAGATTCGCTTGACTTCCGCCATGCCTTTGTCTACGTTTGACCTCTGGCAGGCAGGTCGGGCGGCTCGGATTTGCAGTGTTGTTAGTACCCCGCCGGCATCCATTTCCCTTATCCCTTTCTGTTGAGTGGCCGAAATTCGACACCGGTGCGACCTGTGTTCTATACAGTATTGGAATCCGGAGCGGCCAAACCTGAAATGCAATGGGTCGACCCGTGTGGAATTCCGTCGATAAGTATTCGGTAGCGAAACCCTAAAACGATGTTGGGGGGTAGTTTCCAATGCCATGCCATGCCGTACTCGCAGCTCTTAGCTGAATGGCACAATGGATAGCATTGCGTGACTTCGGGCTTTCTTCCATTGAACTCGCAAGGCTGCTATGGGACAGCATGGAGTGGAGGGTACTCGTCTCCAGAAGTTCACAATCCCATCATGGACACGGTTTTGGATGCCTGGCCCGCTGTGTTGCTGAGGGAGGCGGGGCTGCGTGCGCCACTCGCGGGCCAGGATATGCTTCTTCGCCTTTCAAGACATCCCGGCCTACACCGAGCTGACCTACAACTACAGATACACCGAGGACACTTGTCCCGAGTGGCTGGTGCGCCTTCTTGTCTGCCCCCTCCCCCTCTTGCTGATCGCACAAGTCCTCTCGGCTTCATCCCCTTGACCCCCTCCCCCCTCCCCCCCCCCCCCCCTCTTCCCCCGGCTGCGGCATGGCCCCTGAGGAAACATGCCGCCACGTGCGCAGGAGCGGTATCGCGCCAGGCAGGGCCACGGCGGCGCCAGCGCCATCAAGCCCTGTGACAAGACGCGACACCCATCCCGGCCGCCGGACTTTATCCAGATCGGCAACCGCTCCCGCCGCAACGCAAGCAAGCTGAAATCGCCCGCCGCCACGACCCCCACGCAGGAGCCGGGACGCCGACCCCGGGAAGGCTGCACTTCCAGCGGCGGCAGGAGCCATGCTGGCCAGGCGAACCCCAGCGACCAGGCGGTGGCAGCAGCGGCAGCTGACTCTCAGGGCACGGACATGCCGAGGTGAGACATGCGCACTCTTGAGCGCTGTTCATCCCTACTGGGCCGTGGGGCGTCATGCGTCGCATGCTGGTTACTGTGCTTGACGAGGCGCTGGCGTGCCCCCCTCCCCCGGGGCCCCTTTGGCATCCAGGAACGTCAAGCGGTATGGGAACAAGCACTGCTGGGTGGTTCTAGACAAGAGCAAGGAGCCAGGCGCGGATGCGGATGTCCACTTGGGCCGCTACACGCTAGACGAGCTTCAGCATGTCCGCCGCCCTGCCAATGCTACCCCCTGTCATTCATCATATAACATCCAATGTTCTTACCCCCCCCCCCCCCCCCCACATACACACACCAAAAAGAGGAGTGCATCCCCAAGCATCGATTCACCGAAGCATCTCCCATACGTGCCTTCCAATGTGTGCTCCGTGCTCGCCGCTAACGGGATCAAATGCGCGCCCCTAGGCTGCGCACGCTGCGGACATTGGGCTCCTGCTCCTGCGGCGGCAGCAACGCGGCCTGAACTACCAGGCGCGCGTGTATGCTGACCTCATGGCGCGGAACGGGTGCCCCCTGGCGCATTCCGCCGACTCGGCGGCGGCGGCGCCAGCGCACCAGATGCCGGAGACACGCCTGCCCGCCGATGAGCTGCAGCTCGTCTTTGAGGACGTTCACCAGCGGCTGCGGGCCGGCCCCCACGCGCGCGCGATGCTCGACGACGGTGCAGCCGCCGGGCAAGGCGGCGCAGGGCACCCGCGGCCGCCTGCCCGCCAGAACCTTGGCCGCCGCGGGCGAAGGTCTCAACGCGCAACAGCATCCAAGTGGGATGAGGTGAGGGCGGCAGCCCTCCCTCATGCTGACCGTGCTGTTCCGCGCGGAGGTGGCCCTGCTCTCTGCGCCGGTGGCATCGGAACTGGGCGTCAGCGGGTGCGATATTCCTGTGTTGTGGTGCAGGCGCCCGTGGAGGGGTCGGCTGCGATGGATCCGTTGGAGGGGGGTGACTTTATCAACCTTGTGACGCCCTGTGGCAGCGACTGCGAGGAGGGGGAGGAGCCCGAGGCGCAACCGGAGGAAATGGCGGAGGACGAGGGTGAGGAGGGGGGCGCGGGCGAGGGGCAGGAGAGGGGCTCGCCCTCCAGCGCCTCCAGCTTGGCGAATGCGTTGTCTGCCGCAGAGCATGGCGGCGCTGGCGGCGCCCTGCCGCCCGCCTCTTCTCTAGTGGTACAGAGCACCAGGACGCCAGGGGAGCCAGAGTCCAGCCGGGCGGCGTCCGCGAGCAAGTCCGGCGACAAGGGCGCCGTGCCCCACGACCACGACCAGGCGCGGAGGCGAGCGCCCCCCTGCCCCGGGCGTCCTCCCGTGGGAACGGCCTTTGTGAAGCACCTCGAGACGCGCGGGCGAGGCGGAGAGCGCCAGGAGGTCGAGGTGCTGTCGGCGGGCTTTGTGCTCAAGGACTTCATGGACGCCACGGACGACGTCGCATCGCTGGCGCGCTCCGCTGACAAGGCCATCAGCCTGGTGTTTGCAGACTGTCCGCGCGCCCCGCCCGCTGGACAGGCTGGCAACAGCGCCGGCGCCGGCGGCGAGCCCTGGGGCCGGCGGGAGTTCACCCGCTCGGTGGTGTTGCCACTGATCGTCAACGGCGGGAGCCTGGCCGGGGTGCGCTTCGCGTGGTTCGTGGCTCCCGCCCAGCTGGGGGCGCTGCTGGACGTCTGCGAGAGCCACAGCCTGAAGTTCGAGACCTTCACGTGGGTGCAGCCTCCCGCAGCCGATGCTGGCCGGGGCGTGTGCTGCAACACGGAGCACTTTGTGGTGGCCTGCCCTGAGGGGGAGGACCTCGCTGCGTTCTGGGAGGAGGCCGACCCGGGCCGCTACTGCACGGGTCAGCACTTTGACTGCGTGACCGCCGCTGAGCGCGTGCGGGGCGGGTGCGGCGAGCCGCTCAACCCGCGCCAGAAGCCGGTGGGCCTCTTGATGCGCGTCCTGGACATGTGCGTGGACGAGACCCCGCTGGTGGTGGACCTCACGTGCGGAACCGGCACGATGGCGGTAAGCGCTGACGCCCCGGCCGCTGGCACAGCGCAGGATTCTGCCGCATCATATGTCCAACCGTACAAACACAAACAGTCTGCACATAAAGGACGTTTTTGACCCCCTCCCTAATACCCCCCTCCCAATAATAGCGAATACATCACGAATATTAAGACGCGAATGAGCAAAACACTTCATATTTTGCCCCCCGCGAACCGTATGCAATCGCATACATTTAACGTGCCATTCAAGCTGGGCTGAACTCAGTTCTTGCGGTCGGTGCTGATGCTGGTGATGTGTGATTGAGAGCCAGCCACCTACGAGGACCATCATCGCATGGCATGGCTTGTCTGTTTTCAAGTTCTAAATTACACTGCTGCTCAGGTCGCCGCAAGCGCAAGGCGCTGCCGGTCGTTAGCACCTCCGCCGTCGGGAGCGGCCGTACTCGGGGCTGGGTGTGCGCCCGCACCGCCCGCCGCCGCCGCACGTCATTCTGGTGGACGTGGACCCTGTGCAGCTGGAGGCGGCGAGGGCGCGGCTGTGCAGCTGGGGGAAGGAGCGAGGCCGGCGAGTGCTGGATGGAGACTGGGCTACCGGCACGTGGACCTGAGAGCACAACACATTGAGCCCTGTTTTATTATTATACCCAGCGCAAGATTCACGACCACTGCTCGGTAGCGCGTGGTAATCGTTGCTTTTCATTGTGATGATAATAATGAATATAGAAGGAACGAAATATGCCATGTCTGTTATTTTAATCAAGCTTGAGATTTGTTACTCTGCCCTTGTACTTGACGGCGAGTTTTAATAAGGGAAGCTCGGGCAATGATTAAGACAGGGCAGATCGGGACACGATTATCGGGATGATGTTGCAAGGTGGTGGTTCGAGGTACGTAGAATAGGGATGTCTTCCTTGAGAAGTGATACTACGCGAATTGCTACCAGAGGAGAAGGCCCTGCAATAACTGCCGGCATACCCCAATGTAGTGAGCATTACTTATTGAATGGCAGTATATCACCTACCGCTCCAATAACACAGTGGGATTGGGTTGCCTGCTGGGCCTGGACAGCTCGCCGCAAAGATATAGTTACAGAAGTGGTGACAGCTGACCCGCTGTGATTCTCAGCCAAATAAATGCACGCCGCTGCTGCAACTTCAATCTGGGCGCCATCCCGCGGTGACACAACGCCAAAAGGCAGCTGTGCGGGTGTGCTACTGGGCAATATACTAGATACTCTCCCTTTAGGTGTGCGTGTGGTGATGTGCTAGAATTATATTTGGTTTATATTATGTTGTATTTTATATTTATATTTGTTGTAGAACTCAAACTATATTATGCGGCGACACTGCCGCTGCCCCCGCGCATTAGTGGTCCTGATACCTGTACACCGCCGTGGGCCGCTTCAGTGTGCCGCCCAGCGCAACAGTGGCATGCTGGCACGAACACGCAGAGCGACCCTGCTGGCAGCATCACGCCACGCAGCCCGGGGTCAGGGGGGGATCCTCCGGCCGGCACGTCTGGCCGTCGATGGATGACGCCAGCGCAATGTCGCGGACGTCCAACAGGCCCATCTTTGAGAGGTCGCCCTCGTCCAGCTGCCCGTACGTCATGCGGCGCAGCAGGTCCAGCTGCTGCTGGAAGTCCACCAGAAAGTAGGACACAAAGAAGGTGTAGGGCGCCTCGCCCGCCGGGTGCTCCACCTGCCCGGCTGGTGACCGGCGAGCACATGCCAGCCGCGGCGTCTCGAGCGAGATCCAGCGGACCCACTGGCAGTGCTCCGCCAGCACCCACACCGCCGCCTCCTCGCCTGCCGCCTCGGGGACCGTCCACAGCCGCACGGTGCTATCCAGGGACGCACTGGCCAGGTGGCGGCCGTCCTCGGCCCAGGACAACCCATGTACAGCTCCCGTGTGGCCGGACAGGGTGGAATGCAGGTGAAGCGGCCGCCCCTCGCCTGGGACCTCATGCACCAGCACCACTGCATCCTTGCTGCCACTGGCAAGCAGTCCCGCGGATGACCAGGCGAGGCTGGACAGGTGGTGCGTGTGCTCGGCCATCTCGCGGACGCCCACCAGCTCCAGCGACACCGACTGCCCGAGCGCCCACGCGCTGACGGACCGCCGGAGCGTCCACACGCGCACGGTGTTGTCCTCCGACCCACTGGCCAGGAGCACCGTGCCGTCGCTCTTCTCCGTCCAACAGGTCAGCTCGACGACGTCGGTGTGACCCTCGAGCAGCAGGCCGTCCCCGCCGCCAGAGCCCACTGGCAGAACGGCGACGGTCTTGTTGGAACTTCCGGCGCTGATGAAGCGCCCGTCGGCGGACCAAGCCACACCTGCACCACAGACATGCAAGCACCGGGGTCAGTACTTTGCCACAGTTTCACCGTCACGACATGTATCCAACTCAGCATGGTATCCGTGCAAAACCTCATTTGGTGGTAATATTGTGTTGGATGGATGAAGTCTATGTGCGCGTCCTTCCGCTGAATATTCGGAGTGCACCGATAATATCACTACATATATACATATATATGTGTGTGTATGTACATGTACATGTATATATATAAATGTATCTAGATGTGTATATATGAAATATTAATACATTCACAAATATGTGAAATACATATAAATATCATTGTGTTTAAAAAACATCTAAATAAGATATAAAAATATATGTTTTTTATCGAATGATAGCAATGAATCAACGATCACTTTCGAGCGGAAAGAGTGTCAGCATGATGTTATGGTTTAAGCGAAATCAGTAGCGGGAGACGTACCGCGCAGCTTGGAAGAGGAGTCCAGCTCTGCCGCGGCTGAGGACGTTCTGTTCCGTTCCGTGTTGCGCCACTGGTGGGTGACCTCCCAGCTGCCGGTGGTGTCGCTCCATGACCACACCGTCATCCCCGCAAAGTCGTCGCCCGCTGCCAGCATGTCGGCACCGGGGCTGATGGCCACCGAGCGGGACGGGACGCTTCGTATTTCCGACTGCGGGATGCGGAGCGCGCCGCTCAGCTCGAACGCCCCCACGACTCCAGTCTCCGGGTCCACCTTCCGCCGCCATACGCAGACGTAGCCCCAGTAGGCAGACGCCGCGTAGGTGTGGCCATCGGCGCTGAAGTCGCTGCCGCGCACAGCAAATTCCTCGGGATAGTACCCAGTGCAGTTCATGAAGAAGCGCTCGGGACCGTCCAGGGTGAGGTCCTCCGCGGCACGCCAGCCTCGCACCTCGTTGGACGCGGTGCCCATGACGAGCACGTCGCTGTGCTGCGGATGAATGTCGACGGAGAAGAGTGCGACATCTCCGTCCTCGTACGTCGCCTCTCTCGTCAGCGTCGCTGTGCCCGCCACGTCATCCACCACCACGCTGCTCACGCCCACGACGTGCGCCACGGTGGCCAGACTCTTCCCATCCGACGACCAAGCCAGGTCCCTGATGTCGTCAGGGTGCGGTACCTCCTTGCCAAGCAGGGGCAGCTCAGCCGAGTCGCCGTTGCTGTCGAGTTGCGGCGCCGCCCACAAGCACAGCTCGCCCGTATCACCCGTACTCGCGAGAATGGTTCCATCGGGGGACCAAGCAACGTTGGTGATGTCCGCGGTGTGGTTCAGTCCGATGGCCTGGAGCATAACTGGGGGCTTGTTGTCGTCAAAGTACCACAGCTCGACCATGTCCGCAAGTCCACCAGAGGCCAGCAGTGGCATGTGCGGCGCGAACGACAGCGAACGTATCGCGGCCGGATTTTTAGCGCCCTCTTTGATGCGCGTCACAACCTCCTGGAAGACTACGTCGCCGCTGACGGTGCCGCTGGAGAGCGCGTCCTTGATGCGCCACACCCTGATGTGGCCATCGTCGTCGCTGCTGGCCAGTAGAGCGCCGTCGCCAGACCAAGCAAGTCCAACGACATCGTTCCCGTGGCCAGTCAGACGGAAGTGGTTGACCCAGCAGCTGCTGCCTGGCGGCTGTCCCCAGACAAACACCGAACCGACCGAGCCGCAGCTGGTTGCCAGCAGACCAGTGTTGCTCCAAGCCAGAGCCCTGATCTGCTTGCCATTGCACTTGTCCAGCACTGCTGGCTCCGCGGTGCTGGGGAGCGGGAGCTCATTTGGCGTACGCGGCTCTGCCATCACCCTGCACAGAGCACAGGCACCCACTATGATCAGAATGCCTAGCGCGTAGGTGGCACAAGCTTTTCAACGACGGTGCCTGGCCGAAGTGTTATGCCACCCTTCCAGCGTTTTTTTCTGTTCTTTTATATTCTGGTATCGTTCTACTCATCATTGCTGAAACAGTGTCATCGGAATACACTGTTTGGATGCGCTATATTGAGGATTACGTAATTACTCAGTAGATAGTCGCTAGTCGTACCGCCGGCACCACCCCGCCGGTGTCATCAGGCGTCGAAAAAGTACACGTAGTAATCGTTGCCTTTATGATTAACTCAATCCTATTGTTGGGCATCGGTACGCATTCCTTTATCGGTATATATATGATTACAAACAATGCACTCATTGCTTTCCGAAATCAATTTTCAAACCGACTAATTAGATGTATCTGTCACCTTTCTTTCAAAATATTCCAAACCCTCAACACATTTCCTACTCCATTCTCTTCCTGTTCTATTCTAAATGCCGCACTTTCGCCCTATTATACTGCTGCGTCAGCAATTAGAAATTTGCAAATAAAACCATTGCACTGTGTAGACCCATACGGTATTGTCAAAGCCAAAGGCAGAGCCATGTGAGAGTATAGCCTACAGTACTGTCTGGCACACCATCGCAATGCTGCATGCATGCCACTCCCTCCCCTGCGCATATTGCGTATGTATATAGATATATAATAAATGTATAATAGATGTATAGATATATATATGTTGCCTGCGTGGCCCCCGCCGCTCACCTGATCCGCGCTGTGCCGTCGTAGCTAGCGCTTGCCAGGAACTTGCCGCTGGGGTCGAAGGCCACGCGGGAGACCCGGTCTCCGTGGCCCTTGAGGTCAAAGAACCAGGGGCGCTGCATCATGTAGCTCACGGCCGCCGTCAGCGCGGGCATCACCAGGGATGGGTAGCCAATACACTGCGCAATCTCCGCAGCGCGCAGCAGCGCATGCAGCTCCGCTGTCTCCCGCGGCTCGGCGATGTCAGAGAGCAGCAGCACCGTGGCGATGGCTTGCTGCCTCACCGCCACTTTCTGAAGCCTCACGGCCTCGCGGGTCTTGCTCTCTGCTTGGAGGTAGGACACCCCGGCGAACACCGCCAAGATGGTGATGACCGCAAAGAGCGCGATGCCTCCGGCACGCAGCAGCTTGCGCCGGAAGCGCGCCTGGTGGCTGGAGGCAGCCACGTAGCCGAGCATTTGCTCCGTCGGCTCCGGGAAGGCGCTGGCAGCCGCGGCCACCTTGACCCAGTCCTTCCAGTACACCGCTGCAGAGCCCTTCAGCAGCATGTGGAGTGGCCGCCCCGCAGCGTGCCAGGTATCCGCGCGCGTGCACAGATCCGCGTGCTCCTTGCTGTACGCCAGGTCCTTGCTCACGTACTCCCTAAAGCGCTCATCCACGGCGCCTGCGCCGAGATTGGCCTCGTCGATGTCTCTGCACGGGCAGAAGTTGATGGCGGAGAGCAAGCAGAAGATTCGGCGGACCTCCTCCTGCGAGAACGGCACCGCCTTGGGTCCGAATGGCTGCCCATCGTAGCGGCACAGGGCGGTGCCTACAGCCGGCTCGCGGCTCCACGCATGCTCGGGGCCCTCCACCATGGCCAACATCTCCCAAGCATCCTGATCCAGAATACCGAGCACAAGAGGCTTATTATAATGAATGGCGTATGCCAGCTCCTGCGTGTCACACAGCAGCGGCATGTGGAATCAGTGCGATGTGGCCCTGACTACACGAGATGCCGCCAGCATAAAAAGCACAGCATACAGCACCAGCGAAAAACACGCTCGTACCTCAAGGCAGTTGTAAGACAGCAGGTACTCGCGATCGATGATGCAGACCATCTGTGGGCGGCATGTCACACCGAGCAACGTCATGGCAAGTTGTCCATTGGAAGCAGTGCCGATTTCGACACCTTGCAAGCGTAGGATGTCGAGCAGGTCAGAACATAGATGGGACCGCAGAGCATGTTTCAAATTGACAGCAAATTCGCGCACAGCATGGGACCCACCTTTGCGCAGCTTTCGATGGCCTCGCCGATCTCCTTTCTCCAGGGGACAGGCCCTTGGGCGCACAAATCCAGAAAGTCCGCCCAGATCACCACGCCCTACGCAAATCGTCGGTAGCAAATAAGGGAATGGCCACTTTGATCAGCATGTGTCCCCAGCCAGCGGATAGCAACTGTCCTTCCTCCTCGATCACTACCATTAACGCAAAAGGACGGTCCACTCACATCGTTACCCGTAAGGGCAGCACAGAGTCGTTTCTTGCGGAGCTGAGACTCCTGCCCACGCCTGAAGGGTGAGGGGGTGGCAAGGGCCAAAATCAGCACGTGTCTGCTGTAGTAACTCGCAGTACACTATGATAACGTACGAGAGGGGGCGAGGTATCCGACGCACATACATGCCCTTCAGCTTGATGGTACGCGCAGTATCAGAAGCTGCTCGATCCGGGTTCGATAAATGGAGTTGGCTTATCGTACACAGAATAAATCGTAACGATATGTCCCCAACACACGCCAGGCGAAAAGACAAGTGTTAGTGGCGCCGTTGGAATGTCCGCTCGGCCAAGGGCGACGAGCTATGCACACCGCCATCGATAGACGTGAAGCCAATCATGCAAAGAAGAGAGCTACTGGCATTAGGATAAGGCTGTGGTACCAGCAGTGGCTGAAGAAGACCTTCGACACGGCCTGCGTCTCGGCGGTTCTGCCGAGGAAGGCCCCTCGCGTAGCGGCGCCGGACGAGACCCATCGCGTCAGGTTGCTATCGCGTCGACGCTCCTCCTCAGCGCGAAAGGTTTTGTCGTCTAAATTCCAATGCTCATCTGACGAGGCCGTCTTGCTGCCCTGCTTCGACAGCGGACTCCCCTGCTCGTTGATGGAGGTGGTCAGCCTCTGCGTGTCCGCGGGGGAGAGTGGCTCCGGCAGACTGCCGGCGTCGTACGGCGGCAAATTAACACTGCCCTGTAGTGGGAGCAGCTCGACGCCGGCTGACCAAAGGATGGGAGGCGAGTTGCGCCGCTCGGCCGTCACTGCCGGCTCGTGCTGACTCTCCTTCACGCCCCCCTCCTTATCGCTCATGGTTGCCTCCGATCGTGTAATCGTGTTCCCAGCCTATGTCCGATCGCGGACAAACTTAAGCGCCGCCGTTCCAGGGACCAGCGGCCGCGGCGCGCCGGGGATCGAGCACACTTCCTGTGCCTAATGGATGTATATGCTGTCTGCCGTCCCGTCAAAGGCGACGCTGACCAGCTGCGAATGGAGAAGGGGTCGGTGTGCGTGCGCGGACAGTGGCGTCGAATAGCCTGTTCCTTCCGAGCCGGTGGTCGACGACGGCCGGCGTGCTTTGGTCAGACGTCGAGCCTGCTCTCCCATTTCGAAGTGCTGGTTGTACTTGTACAGTACCGACGGCGGAACCCGCAGGAGTTGCTAGTTCTCGTATTTCATTATTGAATCGGGCTTCAGCGGCGGGGGCGCATCTACAGGTCCGCGCGTACCCTCGCGTGCATGCCTTGCAATATAGATGAAGTGTTTGAAGTTTGGTGACGTACAGGATGACAGCGATTTAGAGACTATTTATATCATCGCTGCTAGTCGCTATTAATATAGAAATCCTTGAGGCGGGTGCAATCGTACAGCAACCTACTTCGTTGGTCGTTATCATTTTCATCAGCATGTACGGGCAGTCGCAATCAATTAAGGATTGACGACGAGGATTATGCATTTCTTTTTTCGTCCCCGGGACAGTGAAACCCTTGCAGCGTCTCTACGATACGGCCGTTTAGGCAGCAATTCAGGATTATGCACTATTACGCGCGCTACACTGTGACTGTTGCCATTGCGGCAAGGAATAGCGCTAGTCGTCGACGCGTGTTTTTCATAATAATCGAAAACCCACTCTGGCTGATCGGCACAAGCGCCGCTTAAATAAAGCGGCACGAGGCGGCGGGTGCTGCTGGTCTTTTTTTTTCCGCCCCCGGGACAGGACTGGCTGCTGGTACCCACTGCCGGTACTGAATCAGACGATACTCCTGACGCATATATAGAATTTTCAGTACGAGCTGGTACGAGCATAAATATTCGACACACGCCGTTCGACACATGTTCCAGTTAGTCCAGTGTTTATTTTTCAGTACTGCTTTTAGTTTTTTTGGGTCTAGTGTCTATTACAGGGTATTTATTCCAGTGTCTAGAGGCAGTACTACTTTCAGTACTGCTTTTAGTAGTAGGTGGATTTGTTACTGCCCTTTTGTAATTCACACCAGTTAGTCCAGTAGTCGCTAGTGTCAGGAGTAGCTGCTACTCTACAGCAGTACGATCATTGTTTTCCGCCCCCGGCACAGGACTGGCACCAGTGAAACCCTTGCAGCGTCTCTACGACGGCCGTTTAGGCAGCGATCTACACCAGTGCACGTAAGTCTTTGCACATAGAAATCCGCGCGTTTCCTCGCCTCGGTGCCCAAGCCATGGGGCCACGGGGCCATGGAGCCTTGTAATCCAGTGTATGCAAGCCTCTTACGCCAAGGAGGCAGCCGTTTCTCCCGGTTATCGCACTTTTAGAATTGTTCTTCGGCAATGGCATTGCTTGGCACATAGCTAAAACCACAGAAAACGGGCGATGAATAGGGGGCAACTTGTTGGAGGCGTAGCTACCATCCTTCGCATATGCCCGCGCGCTGCCGGTGGTGGGTGGACGTATGCGTGCGCTGTAAGACCACCGAGATTGAGCCCAATCCATGCACGCTACCGATGCAATGCATGATATTTCCATGAGAGTGTGCCAGTAATCTCGTCGTCGTGATGGGGCCAATCATCCCACATTTTTCCAAGCTGCAAGATAAGCGCCGTTGGCCGCGCCTCCCTGGGTGAAAGTAGCAAAAATAAAGTGCCTTCGATTCCATAGGTGCATGCTTATATCGCCCGCACCGTAGGCTAAGCGCCGGCCGGCCCCCTCGGCAGCAATGTCGCCACTGCTGCACAGGTATGCGCGCATGTTGTCACACATGTCACCCATCATCCAAAGAAAAAAGCCAAACTGATGACGGGGTCCGCGCGATGTGGAGACCTATCAAAGGGGTCCTCGCACCTGGGAGCTTGCGTGGAAGGGCACATTGCATGCCCCCATCATGCGCCCCCATCCAAAGTGAGTGGGCTGGCTGGGATACCAGAACAGGGGGGTAAACTTTGACATGCCATAACATTTCGGCGTTTTATCAGATTGGGCTGAAAATGAGTGCGTTGAAAAGCGCAGGTCACGGGCGTTCCATCGCACTAATTTTAAGCCCAATCCGATAAAACGCCGAAATGTTATGAATTAAAACGTGATTGCAATATTACTGCTTCTTGCATGGCGAACGGCCAGTTTGCGAATGTCACATGTAGCCCGCTAGCTGACCATAGACTCCAAACCATGTGCCGCGCGGCATGGGGTAGGTGGCCAAGGCATGTATCTCGGCGACCATGGGAGAAAAACACGGTTCTTTATGTCCAAATGTCGGCGTGCCGTGCGCTCAAACCGTTCACAACCCGGCCGTGGAGCACTTGTTACACTGGTAGTGCCGCATAACATGCGACGCGTGCGCCACGCGCAACGTCGCATTGGCCCCAGCACACCATGTGCACGCTCTTTCATGGTTATCCTCGCAATGGCTGCAACAGCGTAGACTATGCGTGGGTTTACCGACTAGACGCGGGCAAACCCAAATCATACCCATCTAAACATGCATAGACTTATTATGTGGGATGCTGTTGTTCCGGAGAGCCCTGGGTAGGCGACGCTCCGTCAACCAGCAAATTGCCGAAGCATTCTGAAACACTAATTAAATGTCAGATAATAATATTGATCATCATCATCATCTATATGTCGTATTCATCGCACAGCAATAATCACCATATTTAGCGACTACAATTCGGGCAATGTGACGAAGTTTCATACCTGAGAGATGCTCTGTCAGATGCACAGGTGACAAGAGACTACATAGTTATGGTAGGAAACAGAGAAGTGGTTACAAGAAGCATGTGACGATGATAATTATACTCCGCAGCAGCTAGAATTCTAGTAGGCCGTGCTATCAGTGGGCACTTGCCTCATGAATAATGTGTAACTTTGAGAGCTAACTGTTAAAGCCGTTGCACAGTCAATAACGAACATCTGGTCGTTAGTATCTGCAAGCTGATTGGAAGATACGCATTGTGCAGATGTGGGATTATTATATATATGAAGTAACTTGACAGTTGAATCAGCGATGCGTCGGTTTTTCAGAAAATTTTATAAGAACGGGTTCTATATCACTGGCCTACAGTTCCATGAATTGCATTGCCAGCGCTTTTAAGTACCATCAGCGAGCGTTTGCATTGCCAGCGCTTTGAAGTACCAGAGTTTTCTTTCCATTACCAGCAGCGAGTAGCGAGTACCAGTACCAATACGAATACCAATACCAGCAGTACCAACAGTACCAGCATGGAGTAGCGAGTACCAGTACCAGCAGCGAGCGCTCGCATTGCCAGCGCTTTGAAGTACCAGAGTTTTTTTCCATTACCAGCAGCGAGTAGCGAGTACCAGTACTCATAGCCTCCCAATCGTGAGATCGTAATCGGACGGCTGTGTAATTAAGGACCGTGCGTGGGCGGGCGGGCGGGCGGGTGGGTGGATTATAGTACTTAGTAGTACATGCCAGTAGATAAGCGCTTTAGTCATGCACCTATTGGTCCGATCCGCTGCACTATACGGGTACCCGTACGGCAATAAAGCTCACCGCCGAAAAATCGACGCTTCGCTGGACAATGATGGATATTCAGTGCTGACTTATGAGTTCCGTCGACTGTTCAGCCTTTGAATGGACATGGATGTGTAGCGCCGATATTTAACATGCGCAAAGTATTATACGATTTATTTTACTCGTATAGAACATCCTTTAGTTATTTTATCACCCCTCCTCGCTGAAGGCATGGGTTGTGATAAATCGGTAGAAGAGGAGAGGTATACGCTCAGCAGTTCAGAGCGAAAAAAATACTCATCACCACATTGGACAGGTTTCAAACTGCGGGTTGTTCACGGGCTTAGTGAAGATGTCCGCGAGCATTGAGGGGATGGGCTCATAGTAGATCCGGATGATGCCGTCCTTGTGTGCGTCGCACACAAAGTGGAGGCGGATATTCAGGTGCTTGGTGCGGTTGGAGGTGCAGTATGTTGTGGCGATGGCAATGCATGCCTGGCTGTCTTCTCCAATTGGAGTGGGCACTACATGTGGCAACCCGAACTCTCCCAACATCTACCGTTGGGTAGTTGGCGTCTTTGTATCCACAGAGGCGCAGCTCGTCTCTTTAAAGATGAGTCCACTACGGGCATGGGTGCGCTTCAGGTAGCGTAGGTATGTCTTGGCATCCTCGCGGTGCGCAACAATGGGTTATTTGGTCATGCATCGGCACATGCGGTTGACAGTCTCGGTGATGTCCGGTCTTGTTGCCAGAGACGCATACAAGAGGGCGCCCACAAGACTGCGATAGTGCGACGCCATTGTGTCATCCAGCAGCACGGACTCGCGTGGATCGTTGGCTGAGGTAGGTGTGATGATGGCTTGCTTCCAGTCTTCCATGCCAAAGCGTTGCATGAGATCCTTGATGCACTTCCTCTAATTGATAGTGACTGTGTTGGCATGCGCTCCACTGCCATGCCTAGGAGCCACTTGCAGGTGCCAAGATCCTTGATGTCGAAGGTTGCACCAAGGGCTGCCTTGAAGTCAGCAATCCAGCTAGGTGACAGAGTTGCTACAGATCAGAATATCGTCGACGTAGACTGCGACGATGTTGACGATCTCGCTGCCATCTACATAGTATCACGGTAGATATAGGCTCCTGGATAAATGCGCAGTTGTACGCAGCCTTGATTGCAAAGGAACTCGAATAGACAGTAGGACCCACCAGTTGCGAGGGGCTTATTTCAAACCATAGATGGCCTTCTTGAGTAGACAAACTAGACGTGGGGAGTCATTAGGGCTGCGCTGCTCAAACCCGGCAGGCTGATCCATGTCGATGTCCCCCTTCAAGTCGGCGTAGATGAAGGCGCAGTCCACATCGGTTTGCTCACATTGGAGGTTGAAGTAGGCGACGAGGTAGAAGATAAAACGCATGGTAGTGAACTTGACCGTGGATGCAAACGTCTCGGTGAAGTCCAGTCCGTGTACTTGCGAGAAGCCCTTGGCGCACAGCCTCGCCGTTTAGCGTGCTGCCATCTGCATGATGCTTTGTTTTGAACACCCACTTGTATTTGACAGTCCCGCGGCCGCCTGGCAGGGGGAAAAGTTCCCACGTCCTGCGATTCATGAGAAAGTTATACTCGGAATGCTGGATGGCAATTTCCCACTTAGCGGCATCAGGAGAGGCGATGGCCTCCGTGCATGTTTGCGAGTCGCCCGGTGATTCGCCTGCAACAAGTGGTAATGGTCTCGCAGTGAGTCTCTGACATGCGGGACAGCATTATCCAAGGTGAGACGGCTCCTGTGGAGAGCATTTGAGCAGCGCTGGCGAACTCTTCACGACGACCCTTGATGAAGGCGACGACCACGGTGGACTCGTCATGGGGTTTGTTTAGCTGATCCAGCTCCATGACCACCAGGTTGAGCATGTTTTCATAGTCAATGAGATCCTCGGTTGGCCGCATGCGCAGGTAGAGAGCTTCGTTGTGGACAGCACGCGGAAACGGGCTGCGGAGAGGAAGGCGAGAAGAGCGTCAGCGGCTAGGCACCCACGCACGCTTGGGAGGTGCACTCGAGAAGAAGCGAAGGAGTACGGTCTTGGCTTCTCTGTTTTGAACCACCTGATTGAGCATGGACAAGACACTTGGATGATGGTGTAATGATGATGTGTCAGGAGTTCCCTAGAATTCTGCAAAGGTGGCCTTGGTACTGACTTTTGTCTTAAATTGCAACCACCATACTAGGAAGAAGGTTGGGTTCTTGGCATCAAGAAGGGTGAGGTGCTTGAAGTCTTTGTATCGAAGGAGATTGTCGGGTGGAGCACTCGGCGAGGAGCCATCGGAGGTCGGCATGACAGCGAGACCAGCTGAGATGAGGGTCACAGGGCGGGCCCACAAATATTTTGTTGTTCAAAGCGCAGGTGATGTTGCAGAAGGAGGTGTAGAAAAAGTTGTAGATAGCAAGGAGGAGAGAAGATAAAGGCCACTCTGCCGCCCCTCACCGCGGCCAGAAAAGTGCCGGCCCCGGCGTCATGTTGCTCCTCAGATCTGCCGGTGTCCATGGTGGCTGTGGTGGTGTCCTCCTGGAGGGCCTGCTCTTCACGCCACTGTGGGCGCGGGCCGGCAGTTGGCCTAGTGGTGGGTCGTCCGGTCGTCGGAGTGACGGTCCACCGTTTCGCAGGAGGAACACGCTACCATTACCAATACGCGCGCCGACTCGCACAAATCAAACATGTCTATTAGGCAACATCTTAAAACGGGTGGTCTGTCTGAAAGAATCAATGCCATTGTCTGTGAACTTGCTCGAGCGTTTTATGTTTTTGATGGCACCAATTGGATTTATCAATTGCCGTTGATTGAGTTTTCATATATATCTCATCTTGCACTTGGTATTGATGAACATGTACCGTTTGAGGCAAATTGCGGATCTAATCCTGAAACACCTCCATACTTGTTTGCCACGAGGCCAACAATACTTGTGTCAGTATGTGCTCAGCCGAAAATCCAGGATATGAAACACATCCAGGACCGACTCAAATCATGTCGATTCATAAGGATGAACTGACAGATTGTTCTTCGTATGGAGAGGCAACCGACAGATGTTTCACTTTTCAATGTTGGAGATAAAGTGAGTAGTATCGTCACTTGCTTGTTGAAAATCAAAGGTCAACCAAACCATAAGTTAAATGGATAGACAGTTGGGTCCTTTTTCCGATTGTTGAGATCGACAGTTCGCAATTATTGTAGTTCCCGGATGCAATTGCCTCCGAGAATGAAGCTGCATCTGGTTCTCCGTGTGAATAGTTTTCGGCCTTGTCCGACTGCACCTTGTCGATCGGTTGTGCCAATAGTCACGGGTTCCGAGGACGACCATGACACCTATGAATTTGAGATTGAGAAGATATCCGCCGTCAAAGTCGGCTTGCTGCCAGGATGCAGAGGATCTTAATTACATTCTTGGTACACTTTGCATATCCAGCTATTGCTCTTGTATGGCATCGTTTGTTTGATATTAATGTAGAACGGACTGTTGCTTTGCAAAGTTTTCTGGATACGCCAATGTGGCTACATTTTACTGAGTTTGATGAGTTTCTGCAGCATGCGGCTAAATATCCGGCTCGAATCCAAACTGTAAAATATATACTTCTTCGCTGCCATGCATATGCACGATGAATAAAACATATAGGGGGCGGGGCACTTTTTGGAACCACCAGTAGCAAATTGCCGTCTACGCCTTGGCAACCCCACCATACGGTGGCCTCAGCCACCCTCTGTGTAGTGCTATGATGTTGATGCACTACTGTTGTATGTCACTGCTACTTGCTACCACTATTGTTGCTGCTTTGGCTGCTTTTCTGCATTGCTAACTCCCGGCTGCGCAATGATGCCTGCCTTTCCACTTCTCGCATCATCACAGCATAGTTGGCCTTCGCGCCCCTCAAGATCACCTCGTAGCCGGCACGCTCGCATGTTTTGCATAGGTAATGCACCGGCACCGCGCAATTTTCCGTCATCGTGCTGCTTATTGGCTCCACCCATGCCGCCATCGCTGTAAATATCCCGCATAATATGTCGCAGCGCCGATCGCCCCACCGCGCCGGCTGTGGCGGTCCGCCGGCCCCCCGTGCCGCTCGCCTCCGCAGCGCGCCTCTTCGCTACAGCCGTCCGTCCATGGTCTTACGCCCGAGATGGCCGCCAGCCGATTCCTCTCGCTGCATGGCTGCGACTCTCTCAAGGCACTCCGACTTCGGTCTCCTAGCCCATGAGGTGCTGCCATACCCTGGCCTCTTCGCGCCGGAACGTCCGCCCCGACTTTTAAGTGCATGGCTCCCGTCCCATCGTCGCGCTGCCTCGTCGCCCTCGCCCGGTTTGGGGGCTGGGCGAGTATTGCATTCGTAATCCCCGTACTGCCAATTCGCGGTAGTCGTTGCTCGTACTGGCGGCCGCCCGCAGTAATCCGGGAATTACGACGCTACTTATCACGTGATGGAAAGAGGCGGGATTTGGAAACGAAAGAGGATATGGCCAGAAACTTGAGCCGTAATTCCACTTCATGTGTTCCCTTACTACTGTAATGGTTAGAGATGGCAGTAGGCCCTAAGAACAACCCAGTCTGAGCGATGGAGAGCTGCAACATGCTAGCACCTCGTACTCAAATAAGTTCCATTTCAATTTGTTTTGCATAGGGGCAAAACTGTGATGTACTATACAATATGTAACTCATCATCCACAAGTCTTCCGCCCGCATCACGTGTCCATCAACGTAATGCAACATCAGTGAGCGCAGCATAGCAAGCATGAAGGGGGCAGCAAAGATGGCAACAAGCCTCACTTCATAACCATGCACACACTGCACACAAGGTGGGGATATTACTCCATGGTGGGCTCTTCTTGTTTGTGATGTACTTTATGTCCACCGGAGCAGCACATGTCAAGCGGTCATCACATACAAAGGAGGCGTGATGAGGCTAGTCCTCATTCAGGGGTTGCATGCCACACATGATAATTCAGATGAATTCTGACCATCTGCAAG
The DNA here is from genome assembly GCA_006384855.1 of Tetraselmis striata. Taxonomy (NCBI): domain Eukaryota; kingdom Viridiplantae; phylum Chlorophyta; class Chlorodendrophyceae; order Chlorodendrales; family Chlorodendraceae; genus Tetraselmis; species Tetraselmis striata. The sequence continues at coordinate 110,966 of VCJN01001388.1, forward strand.
GCCATTGGCAGCCAGCCCAGTACTGCTCTAGTACTGAATACGAAGTTTCGCCCCGAGATAAGAAATATTCCCCTCAGTTTCTCCAGAAACCGAGGAAACATGACATTTATTGGGAACTGCCCTATTAGCGGTATATATATGTTAAGATCCATGTGGACATGCGGGCCATGTGTACATGGAGCGGTCCATGTGAACATGGAGCCTCCATTGACCCATGTCCGCATGGCCCGTACCATGTACACATGGAGTTAACCGAAAACGGTCCATGTAAACACGGGTCGTTGGTTGACCCATGTACACATGGACTGCCCTCGACAAACGACCATGTACACACGGACCGGCCCATGTACGCATGGAGCGCGGTACTTGGACCATTTACACATGGATCCACGCTATCCAGCGCATGTGTGATATGGTAAGTTTTCGTCCGCATTTGAAGGCAAGATTAATTCGATTTCAATTAAGTTCAAATTAATTAAGTAGCAGATGCAATTAACTTTAAATTAGAGTGAAATTAAAGAGAGACTTCGATTAAATTTTATTTTATTCTAGAATTTAGTTCATTACACGAAATGGGGTGGCAGCTCCCTGAGCGCTTGTGCCAGCACCATGGTCCTCAATGTTCGGACAACAGTTGTTAATATCAGGGTGACACCTAGAGTTGCATCTCCTACCAGCTTTGCGGCAATTGCACACACTGGTGGCACAGTCACGGCCCTTTACACGTGCAATTGATCATTCCTTGGCCCCCAAAAAGTGACACTGATCTTACACCTTTGAGGGAGATCTTCTTCCATGATGCTTGGTCGCTCCCCTTCTCTACCACACCCGCCAAGCGCACCCGCGCGGGTGCAATGTTGCGCAACTGATCCAGATCTTGCTGCCCATATGTGGTCTTGATAACACCCGCGTCCACAACCACTATGTAAGAATTTCATTCTGTGACCTGCACAACAGGGGGTTGGGGGAGGGTATTTGAGAAAGAAGATGTGCGCGTCATCACTAGGACACATCAAGCATGCATTGCCTCAACTAACCTCCGTACGGTCGATCTTCGGCCGGCCCATCCTCCGGTGCGGCAGTGCCTGCGGTAGCATCACTATTGCGTAATCCCATAGTACCGACCAGAGCCGGCCAGAGGTTGTCCCGGAAAGGGGATTGCGCAGCTGCGATTGAGCGCGTTACTGTGGGGACGAGTGAGCACGACCTGTCCGCATGGGGTTTTATTAGCGACTGTACCTGGCGCCCGATCGTAGCTCCCGCGCCGGCACGGCACTCGTCCGCAGAATGGCGGGCGCCGCAGCGCCAACCAGCACCTGCCCGTACAAAGGTCGGGTCGTAGCCGCGATCTGGCGCCTACCCGAACAGCACCTTACCCGCCACCGTGCGTCGTGGCCATGTGCAGATGGGCTTGCCTAGAGCGGCCCATTTGAACATGGGACGCGACTGACGTTCCATGCTAATATGGTTCGACCCATGTGCACATGGGCCGACAGACGGCCCATGTCCACACGGACAATCATGACCCGGATTGCTCCATGTGTACATTGTACGGGGCCATGTGGACATGGGTCAATGGAGGCTCCATGTCCACATGCATGGACCGCTCCATGTACACATTGACCGCATGTCCACATGGATCGATATATATATATATATATATATATATATATATGTATGTATGTATGTATATATATGTTAAGACCCATGTACGAAAATGCCCCGTGTACACACAGGTCGCCCTGTGTATACACATGTCATCAATTTGACCTGTGCATACACAAGTCATATTTTTAATTGACCCGTGTACACACATGTCATTATTTTGCATGTGTATATACATGTCGAGACCGTAATGACCTGCTGTGTACACGGGTCATGTTTACTTCGATCGCGACCTGTGTACACACATGTCATTTTTTATGACCCGTGTACAAACATGTCAAAGTGATCATAACCCGTGTACACACATGTCATTACGGTATCGACATGTGTATACACGGGCCACCAATGATACCTAAGACCCGACATCTTGTTTGCGCATGGGGCATCTGTGAAATGGTCTGGGTGAAAACATGTAGCGTACTTGGATCATATGTCATATGACATGTGTACAAACAAGGCAGCGATGTTCGCACTTGGGTCATTTCTATGACCTGTGTGTATACATGGCGATTTCAAGTGACATGTGTATACACGGGTCAAGGTCAAAATGACATGTGTGTACACAGGTCAATGCAAGTGACCTGTGTGTACAAGGTAATGCCATGTGTATACACAGGGGCACCTATATGCGCTGTGTATACACAGGGCATTTTGACCATGACCTGTGTATACACAGGGCATTTTCGTACATGGGTCTTAACATACATATATTCTATTACATTCTATAATTGCCGGACTTACAGCATCATACTTGAAACATTTTAGCGACCTACGCAAAATGATGGTCGCTACGGCTACATTTTTTGCCACGACGATCAGAGGCGATCCACGATCTCTGTTCCTCGAACTGAGGAAGACCACGACGATCCGCGACACCCCCCCCCGCCCCCCCCCCCCCCCCCCCCCCCCCCCCCCCCACCTTTAAATAGGACGTGACAGCAGCTGCAGCGGACCCCATAGCAGGTGATTTCCGTTGCACCCATGTTGCCTTGCTGCGCCGCACTTGTCGGGCGGGCGTGCCCGCCGGTAGCTTCGATCGCCGGCAGTCCCTCGCCGCGGCGCGCCGCACCCACGCTCTCCGCGCGCCTTCCTGCTCAGCACCGCAGCCGACCCGCGGTCCGCGGGACCGAACAGCAGGAGGGGCAAACTTTGCGGCGGCTGGCCTCCGCTCAGGAGCCTGTCGCAGCCCCGGAGGCGGCGCAGCAGCCGTGGGAGAGTCGCGAGTGGGAATGGAAGAATGGTTGGCGGATAAAGTATGCGGTGCGCGACTGCACGCCGCCCAACTGGACCCCCGCCTGGCCTTTGCCGCGGTAGCAGCCTCACAGGCTGACGCGGGCTGCGCTGCGCTGCGGACCAGGTGGCGGGCGAGGGGCCGCCGCTGCTGCTGGTGCACGGCTTTGGCGCCAGTTTAGGCCAGTTCCGGAAGAACATCCCAGTGCTGGCGGACGCAGGGTACAAGGTGCGCTGCAGGCTTGCCACCGATTGCCACCAAGGTTCATGTGTGAGATGACGTCCATGCCACCTAACAATGACCATTAACTGTCATAGCCTACTGCAGTAAATACCAAGAGAACTGCTTCCGTGATGAGTGTTTTTCAATCTTGTGCATGATTGAAGTTTCCCATCTGCGCTTCCCCGGGGGATGTAAGCGACATGGCGCCACCACCTTTGCCTCTGGGAACTGCGTTGCGCCAGGCGGGTGCCCGCTGCCTCATCAAGCTGCCAAATAAGCGATCCGATTGCGCCCGCCGCCGCAGGTGTACGCGGTGGACCTTCTGGGCTTCGGCGGCTCCTCCAAGCCGGCGGAGCTCCAGTTTACCATGCAGGTGTGGGCGGAGCAGCTGGTGGACTTCGTGGGACAGGTCATCCAGGCTGACGCCGGGCCCGACGTGGGTGTCGTGATGGTGGGCAACTCCCTGGGCAGCCTGGCCGCCATCATGGCCAACAGCGTGCTGCCTGCCAAGGCGGTCCGTGGTACAGTGCTACTCAACTGCGCCGCGGGCATGAACAACAAGGTACCGCATTCCCCGTCTGTTGGACGGGTCATCTGCCCCCCTGTGTCCTCCTAGCTGGAAAGCTAGCACGGCGTTGCACCTGACGCGGCCTCGTGCCCGGGGCGCCCGGCCATCCCCGCGCCGCAGGCTGTCAAGGGCGACTGGCGCATCCAGCTGGCGATGCCGCTGTTCCTGCTCATTGACTTCATCCTCAAGTCCGCGGTGGGGCGCACGCTGTTTGACAACGTGCGCCAGCCGGAGAACATCCGCGGTGCGCTGCAGAGCCTCTACTCCTCCGCGGACAGCGTGGACCAGGAGCTGGTGGATCTCTTCTATCAGCCCTCCTGCGATGAGGGCGCTGCGGACGTCTTCATCTCCGTGTACACAGGTGCCCCCCGAATGCCCATTTGGGGCTGCCGCGAGGGAAGTCCCATGCTCCGGCATCGGCAGAGAGAGTGCGGCATGTGCCTGACGAGGCACGCTGCCATCTCGCATCTGCAGGCCCGGAGGGCGGCCCCTCCCCGCTGGACGTCCTGCCAGCGTTGCAGGGCCCGCTGCTGGTGCTGTGGGGCGAGGAGGACAGGCTGACGCCCCGCGACGGGCCCGTGGGCCGTGCGTTTGAGGCGCTGCCGGAGCTGCGGCCCGCAACGGCGTTTGTGCCGCTCCCGGACTGCGGCCACTGCCTGCACGACGACCGGTGCGGGCGCCTGCCCTCCGCTGCCCCTCCTCTCCAGCTTCCTGCCTGGCGCGATGGGCGAGCGGCCAGCCCATGTGCTCACCCCTTCCCTCCTGGCATGCTGCTTTGCCTTCCTCAGGCCTGACCTGGTGCACGCGGAGCTGCTCCCATGGCTGGCGGCTCTCCCGTGAACGGATCCGCCTCACTGCAAGGCCGGGGGATGCTGCGTGCTGCAGTCAACAGAGTCAAACGTTGTTGGCAAGGCGGCGTGGCTTCCTACACGCGGGCGCGCACTCCTAGCCACGCCGAATGCACGCGTGGCTCTTGCGGGGCGTTCCATGTCTGGTGTTTATCGTCACGCGCATGGCACCGCTCTCCGGTAGCAGCCAATGCGCCATGTGCCGCATGTGAACCTTTCTCTGGACGCAGCTACTTTGGCATCGTAGCTGTAGAGCAGTGACCTGCATCCACATCTGTGGCTCTTGGCAACTTGACGACTCTGTCTGTGTGCTCACACCGGAAGTAGCATGTGCCATCCTCACAGGGGTCAGATGGACCCCTGGAGAAGTGCTGGCATTGATGTGCAAGAGTTGTTACGAATCGCCGTGTGCAGTGCACGTGGAGCGCAGTCTTACTTGCCGGGAACTGTGCAAAGAAGAAACGCGTGCTTCTGACTGCTGAAACGCGGATAATTGAGATAGCATATTGCTGCCTTGGAAGAAAAAGAGTGCTGGTGCCTGCAGTACTGTATTGTAATTGTGACACACCCAGGCGGGCATCCTGCCCCTGGGAAGGAAGGGGGGGGGGGGGGGGGGGGGGGTCTGAATTTCACTACGTCTGTTCTGAACGCGCAATAGGTTGTACATATATATAATATTGTCGACTATGTAATCATATGTATATACATGTATAAATACATGTGTGTGTACATACATATATATATATATGGATAGATAGATAGGTACATGTATGTATATACATGTTTTTTATATTTGTGTCTATATGTATACCTATATATAGCGATACAGATCCACACATATACATATATACATACACACACAAATATATTTACATATATGTATGTATATGTGTATACGTATATACACGCGTACATATACATATATACGTGTATATACATGTGTGTGTATATGTATATGTGTATGTATATATGTTCATGTATTTACACATACATATATATTCTTATGTCTATATATGTACATATTCTTCGGTAACCTAGCTTAAATTGCGATAATGAAACAGCAGGACCATCATCATCAGCTGGATGAGAATCCTGGATGAGATTGGGCACATATAAGGGATGAATTATAGAGCAGTGTATATTCCCGAAAGCAAAATGTAAGTCTATAAAAAGAAATAGTATAAGCGCGATGCGAGAGAAACTTCCACTGCATGTACGTTCTATATATACTAGCGCATAGGTGGCATAAACTTAAATTGCGGGACCTGCCCTGACCGTGTTTTACCACCTTTCTAGAATTCTCCAATTATGTCCTGCTACTGTTATATGTAGTCTCTCTATAGCGGACAATTATTATCCAGTCAAAATATATTCATGGTATAGTAGGATATTGATTGCTGAAGTTGCATCACAAGGAAGTGATATATATGTGATAAATATATTTGCTAGCTAGATTGCGATATCTAGATTACGGTATTTAAGTATACTATTGATTAATATGCTTGATTATGACCCTTGAGACGAGTGGGCTGCGCCCAGCGGACCGCTCGCGGCCGTCGGACTTGACGCTGGCGGGGTGGGGGGGGGGGGGGGGGGCGTGCGATTACATGATCGACTTCGCGTGCGTGTCCTCCACGACCCCCACTTGGAGCAACGACCCCCGCTGGTGCACCCCGGGAATCGCGGCGACCGAGGCGGAGCATGGTAAGTTGGCAGCGGACCGGGCGTCTTCCGTACCCAGTGCAGGGTGTTCACCGGTACTGCCCTTTTGTGGTTGAGGACCGCGGCCGTCTCGGGAAGTCCGCTTTGACGGTGGTCTACATCTTCGCTGTGCTGTTGGGTGTGCGCAACTTCCCTGGCGGTCCTTCCGCCCCGACCTCATGCTTCCTTCGTGGTCAATCCGTTCAGGCACTTCGGAACTTTGTCGCCAGCCAACCCGCTGAGTTCCGCCGTCACCTGTCGCGCATACGGCGGGGGCTGTTGCAGCGGGTCTCGGCTTGCGTGCATGGTACCATGGGTGGCATTCTCGCTGCCGGTGTGCAGATGGCCAAGTATGATGCGCGGGCTCGTGCCCATTCTGCGTCTTCTCATGTTGTTGCTTCCACCTCGAAGTTGTTGTAGAGGACCTTTCTGATTGTCCTTTTTTTTTTTGGTGATTCCCTAATATCGCCTTCTGCTGCTAGCTCATGTTATTATATTGATTATGCTTGGTACTACTACTCATTATAATGGGTATTATTCATTATGCTAGCTATATTATGTATCAGCTTTGTGTGATTATGCCGATCGATACCGATCTGGCCCTATATATAGGTTCAGCAATAATTTCATGAAGGTGTTTTTTTGCGAATAATTCCTGTATACCAGTACGAATCGACTCGTATTTCTTTCACGGTACCCGTTTCGACTCCCCGTGTTTCGATACCCGTTAGGCCAATAAGAATTGTGCGTTTTAGGTGCCATATCTCGCTCCAAACAGGAAATAAAGGGGTGTAAAAAATTGATAGCTGCTCCTGCATGGCCCAAAGTTTTGATGCTAGAACTTTCCACTTTGCTTGCCAGCTCACACTAACCGTCGTACCGTACGCACCACAAAACCCTCGCCAGCACTGCCGCCGCCGGCGCCACCTCCGGCGCGGCTAGGCCAGCATGTTGTTGTCGGCCCGAGCGAAAGAACTGTCAGTCTACAACCACGCCTACCTTACGTCGCCAGCCTTATTCGGCTTGAGTAGCGGACGCCATGACGGTATCCACCAGGCACACCGTTAAGGTGGAGAGGAAGTGGGACGGCATAGTGCTTTCCGCTAGGCCCGTGCTCTATCCCCTAAAGCAGGATTGGCTAGAGGCATGCTAGAATATGCAGTGAACGACCTGGACCCTAGCCTATTCTTTGAGCTCGTTGAACACGTTGCGGTGGCCGTCGTGGAGCATGAGTTGTTCAGCTCGCCATCCTCGGGCAAGAAGAAACGGCGTTTGACTGGCGAGTCCGGTGGCAGCCGCATGCTCTAGGACAACATGTGGGATGCGATGGAAGAAATGCCCACTCGGCATTTCAAGTTCTCCTGGTGGCACACGCCAGAAGGGGGAGGGACAGCCATTGGACAGTACTTTAATCGTGTGGTTGTGCTGTGCATGATGCCCTCATACCTTGATATGCACACCTACATGTATGGCAGCTATATATGCACAATATATGGACAACTGCAACACTTTTCCCTGGACACTGATGATGTTGATAGTACTCTACACAGTACATCAGCCACCTACAAAACTTCGGGAGGGGGGGGGGGGGTGGGTCATATCAGAGGGGGGGGGGGGGGGGTACCTAAAACACACTTACAATTCTTACTGGCGTTATTGCCCGTTTCGACTCGTTGTGCATGATCGTCGCAGTAGCTAGATGTATGCTGCGTGGTGATAACTCGTCGCAATCGTGTACGCTATCTTATTGGCTGGGCTGCATCGGTGCGCATTCATGTAACTTGATCTAATATAAAAATATAGGTGTATTTTCTTAATATATGGGCAGCACACAATAAGAAAACGTCATGAGTGCTATCCGAATATACTCGCATTACGACTGCGATGTACTTGTTAGTTCTCTTTCAAGAAAAGGCAACCTATCAACACATATTCTATTATATTCTACTCTACTATGTTATATCTTGTTCTATTATACGTTTCTTATATTGTTTTTCTAATGTATTTGCCCAACTTGCTTAATCGTAATAGACTGGTGAGTCCGCTACTACTACCATGTACCAATTATGTACCCCGCTGTAGGAAATCACAGGTCATATAATCGACGTCATATCCTAAAGCAGGGTTTCCTCTAGATGTAATATAGTTGCGAATCTTTGCTGGTTGCCGACAGGTAGCGACTACTGATCTTGTCATACGGATTTCGAGTCCCATCCTTGATAAATAGTTCTTTCGTCTCTGTTGCTACTATCTCTACAAGTGCTGCGGGTATAATAATAAGGATGCGAGTATACCACATATCCTTATAGCCAGCATTGGTCCTAATGTGTAAATAATAAAAGTGCGCGCAACTACAAATCGACGGCCGCTGATAAATACAGCAGAAACTAAGTAAACTTCGCCCCGGGTCACCGGCAGAAGCCGCCCTAGCACTTGACCTCTTTCGCCAACGCCTGCAGTTGTAGGTCTGGCCGTAGTAATTAGACCGTTGCATCATTCGAACCCCGAAGGGCTCATGTATAATTCGGGTAAAGCCGGGACACGGACCCGGTCGATACTGCCCTGAAGTGACAGAGCCGGTTCAACCACATAGGCGTACCCATAAAACTTTGTAAAGCGACCGCCCATTTCATCACATCAAACAAACGATGCCACACATGCGCGATCGCATGATCTGCAAAGTGCACCAAAATGTAATTGAGATGCTTCGCGGCCAGGCATCAAGCCACCTTTCACTGCGGATATCTTTTCAATTTCTAATTCCTGGCTGTCAGGGTCTTCCTCAGAACCCGTGACCATTGGCACAATCGGTCGAATATATGCAGTCTGACAAGGCCTCAAACTATTAACATGGAAAACCGGATGCAACCTCATTCTCAGAGGTTACTATGACCGGAAATAATAATTGTCAATTTTCGATCGCAACAATCGGAAAAGGACCCAACTGCCTATCCATTAACTTTTGGTTAGGCTGGCCTTTGATTTTCAACAAGATGGTAACGATACTCACTTTATCTCCAACATGCAAAACGGAAACATCCCTCTGTTGCCTCTCGGTAGGACGAACAGTAATCTCATTCTAATATTGAATTTCCAAAATCGATTTCACTAACTCACGGATGTCTTTTATGTCATCCCGAATTTTCTGTTGAGCATTGACTGATACACGTATTGTTAGCCTCATGGCAAGTAATAAGTCAAAAGGCGCTTCAGGATTAAATCCGTGATTAACCTCAAATGATGCATCGTCAATACCAAGTGCACGATTAGAATTATACGAAAATCCCATTAATTAACGGCAATTGATCAACCTATTGGTGCCCTCAAAGCAACAAAACGCTCGTGCCAACTCACAGCCAATAGCGCGAATTCTTTCAGTCAGACCACCCGTTTCATGATGTTAGCCGCAAGACATATTTAATTTAGACCCAAGGCGACGCCACAAAGTCTGCCAAAAGATGAAATAAATCTCGGATCACGGTCGAAAAATATAGAACCCTTGCTAAACCATGTAGCGTCTATGCTTCCTTCAGAAACAATTCAGCCGAGTATTCACCAGTCATATAGTTTTACTCGTCGGAATATGCTTGACGGGTTAAGTGGCATACAACCAACATTGCATCAAAACCATTGCCCATAGGTAAATCGATAATGAAATCCAAACCATATGATCAACATTACCGAGATTTCCCTGAACGGCTCAACCGCGGAGGTGATGGTGAGTGGAAGTGCTCGGAGCATCTTACAGTGGGAGCAGCGAGCCGGGCTCGAGCTGCGGGGACTGTGGACAGGAAGAGAGTGAAAGCAGAGCCACCGGCGGGCCGGGAGACAGGCACGCGCGCGCAAAGGCGCGCGGGAAATGTGCCCGGCCGGTGCTAGGGTATCGGCCGGTGCTAGGGTATCGGGCAGATTCCAACATCCCCCCCTCAATTGTACACGGGGGTCATCTCCGCTTGACCGTTGTGTGCAATTGGAACAATATTGAGAATCTAGCGCAAATACTACAGTACTGAACAGCTTAATAGCGACTACTCTATACATCCTTGATAGCTTCCGGGCAACGCGCTTCCGCGAGCACTGCTCCATGCTGTACTGTCGCCCCACTGTGGAGCTGCGAGCCGGAGCTGGCTGGTGATGAAGCCGCGAGGGCGTCATCCTCGTACCCTGTGCGATGCCGGGCAGTGCGCTCCGCAAGATGCTTCTGGCAGCCTCTCCGCGAGCGGGGGGGCTGCTGAGCACGAGCTGCTGGTAGCCAACGCGCAGGCGGGGCGGCACGGGGCGGGCTGCTCGTAGCTGAGCTGCTGGCACCCAGTAGCAGTGCTGCCTCGCAGTTGCTAGCCCCATACGCGCGGTCGGCGAGTAGCCAGCACCACCACAATGGTCGTACGTTCACTCCGTCGAAGGTGGCAGGCGGGACGTGATAGGCGGGACCTGGGTAGGTAGGCGCCTGGGCGGTTCGCGTGTGGTTCTCGCTGCGCCGATCTTGGATGGCTGGTAAACGACGCGCTCCGCTGAAACGCTCCACTGTGTTATCGCTGTCCGGGGTCCAAGGGTCCGCACAGCAGCTCCGCGACGGTCGTCCGGCGGTCCCTCCAGTAAGCAAAAGCCACCAGCGGGCTCGCAGGTCGTTTCGCCGTATGCCTCCGGTATTGCTAGTGGAACCACGACGTGTGACTGCCTGGCTCGACGCAAGGTGTGTTTTCGAATTCTATTTTTGAAGTTTGAATCTAAAAGCTAAGTACAGCAGTGGTTCGACAAAGTCCCGGGGACTTGTCTGTTGAGCGCAGCCCCGGAGGCTGGCTCTCTCGGGCCGGTAGGCGGAACCCCGATACGGTATGTTGAGCGCAACCCCGGAGGCTGGCTCACTCGGGCCGGTAGGCGGAACCCCGATACGGTGTCGGGAGGGTTGTGTACTGGCCCCGGAGGCTCAGCGTGCATCCCTCGCCCCTTGCGGGCTAGTTTTCGGCGCCCTTGTGGCAGCCGCCTCGGCCGTTTTTCGAACGACTCCGGACGTGCGCCGAACGCACGGACTTCTCCTTGTACCCTGCTCGCGCCCACGTGACGTGTGAGGGCCCATAACCTGAACGGCTCAACCGCGGAGGTGATGGTGAGTGGAAGTGCTCGGAGCATCTTACAGTGGGAGCAGCGAGCCGGGCTCGAGCTGCGGGGACTGTGGACAGGAAGAGAGTGAAAGCAGAGCCACCGGCGGGCCGGGAGACAGGCACGCGCGCGAAAAGGCGCGCGGGAAATGTGCCCGGCCGGTGCTAGGGTATCGGCCGGTGCTAGGGTATCGGGCAGATTCCAACATTCCCGCCTGGTATAACATAACCGTAGCTCCGGTATAGGGTTGGCCCCGATATGGGCAACCGTGCGCCGCCGCGTGCAGCCGTCATAGTGACGGGGGTTCGCCCTTGGACGGTTGGGCACTTGGCCGGGGGCGCTGGGGCGTCCCTGCGTCGTGTGTGTTGTTGGGGGGACCCTTCGCCACTACTTGCCTTTTGGAGCCGCGTCGATCGGGAGTTTAATGGCCGGCCCTCGGCCATTCCGAAGATCGATCGTGTGTTGCAGCGGGATGCATGGGCTAGTGCGCTTTGATGTGTAGTATACCCAAGGGCAGGGTGCGCATGTCCGCGAGCGTTTACAACGTTTTGCATGCATGTGGGGGTGGTACTTGCGGGAACACCGCTCGTACTGGGATCGCCACGCCACCCCCCCCCCCCCCCTCCCTCCCCACTACCCCTCGCCTTGGTAATCTGACTTGGCCTAACATCTCAGGTATCCCATGAAGCCAGATGTCGAGAGCGTTGACGTCGTCGTTGTTGACGTGAGGATGCTGCTGTGCAGACTTAAGCGGCGGCTCGGATAACTTCGCCTCGGGTTTTCGTACCAAGGTACATGTCGCGATACTTCCAGACGGCCGAACTATATGTCGAGACGTTGACAGCCATATATAGTTGTTGGCAACCTACCACAAGGTGACTCGTCGCAGCCAAAACGAAACGGTACAATAATAGGTACGCCATGGTAACTCTTGCTTGTCCCCATTCCAGAAGACGACACCGCCTTATACACGATCGACTACCATTTATCGACGACTGCCGAGTGTAGAGCTTGCTATGCGACATGCCGAAATAGGGAACGGCACGACACCTTTTACCCCGCAGACGCGAAGCTATCTCGGTCGTGGTATAGGACGGGCGATCATTTGCAAGGGTCGATGGTGATTCGATTAGGAAAACGCGGACCGCACTACTCGCATTGCGGGGGGTGTCGTGGGGCCCGGCTAGCCCGACGAATCCCCGTAGAGCCCGGTGACGACTACACTACAGCTAGTATTAGTGCAAGGCCCGCCCGCGGGACTAAAAGGCAAGTGATGTTCCGGTAAATAATCGTACCGAGGACGCGCGCACGCATGCGCGCAGCCGCGCCAGCCGCGCCGTCGACTTGCTGGTGCTTTCGCAGTGTTTCGCATGACTGTGCGAAGTCTACCCGATACAAAAGATTACGGCGGGCTGTACTCGTACCGCTACTACGTTTTTTTGGCCCCCGGAGCAAGACTGGCACCAATGAAACCCTTGCAGCGTCTCTACGACGGCCGTTTAGACAGCGACCCAGTTACGGACGAAAGCCCGGGGTAGGCGACGCTCCGTTATAGTCAACAAGCAAATTGCCGAAGCATTGTGCAAGACTAATTGGAGGCCAATGGTAGAATTTCCAACGCTACTACGTTCTTCGCCCATCGTCGGTCGTTCATAGTCATCGTCTCTGACGCCCGCCCATCTCACCACCGTAGCAACAACCGTGAAGGCACCCTAGTCCCTTCTCCACATGAAGTCCCTCGAGCCGGATGCACACCCCAGACAATCGGCGGACGGTGGCGCTCTGCAGAAAACCATTTGCTACACGCTAACTGATGCGAGAAGTACGGACTCTTGTCTTGGGTGATCAACAAGTGCGAATAAGTGCTGCCCCGAGTTCTCGCGTGTGGCGATGAGTCAACGACGAAGACTGCCGATTGTGTGCTTGCTATGTGGTGCATGTGCTGGAGTCAAGGAGCCCCGGACGGAGCCGGTAGCAACCAAGTCCGTGGAGTAGCGACAAGGCAAGGGCCAATGGGTTAGTAGGCTCCTTGAGGCTGTTTGCGACGGCATGACGTATGAGTCGGGACGTCGTGGCAAGAGAACGGGCAATTAGAGGACACTACCGCTCGCCGATGTCAGCGACATTGCCCCTAGCATCACCTAAAGGACTAGCCCCTCGGCCACTCATGGCAGCAACTTGGGCAACAACCGTCTCGATTCACTTGCTGGCGGCTCCGAGCGAGTTGGCAAGTCGTGGGAACTTAGCAGCTGCGGTTGCGCGAGCGAAAACTGTGCGCCTCATCACGTCACTAATTATGCAACAAACGAGGAGTACTTGCAGTGGGAGACTTGAAGAATCTTGAGCAACACTCGCTCCGAAACCAATGCCATTGTCTCAACAATAGAGAGACTAAAACAAACAGGTGAGAGTGGTGTGCAGTGGTGGTGCAAAGACGAGATAGAGATTTCAGTGTTGTTGAGAATACAAATACGACTGGTTACAAGGTTGCCACCGCCTGGTGCTATATAATTATATACTATGGCTGGCGTCGGCACTGGTCGCCAAACCATGCTGTCCTATAGGAGCACGCTCACCGCAAAGAGCGTCACCGTGGAGAGTCGAACATAAGATAAACCTCTTGCCTCGTTATGGTATGGCAGTACTTCGTATATTGTCGGGTACTGACAAATACCGAGAGCAGACATGTGAGGACCCCGGATAATCAATACCCGGTGCTCGCCCTCGTACTAGTGTATGTTGCACCCGTAGAATGTGACATTATTCTTCGCAGTACTGGTACCCGTACATTAATATGCCAAAGATAGTTCAGGACGAGTTACACAATTCATAACAGTCACACACTCCCGAAATGCTTTGCTCAAACGGAATGGCGCTTGCCCCTATTGGCATTTTTCTGCATTTTTTCAGGGGACATGACTAGCAACTCACATTACTCGAATGGGTCGACGCCCAAACGAGTAGGGTAGACCTTTCGTGGTCAGTGCCGGATATTTTGATGGCAGTGTTCCAAGACGGTGATCTAACAATGATGTTGTTGGAAATTTTATCACCGGCCTTCAATTGATCTTCCGGAATGCTTCGGCAATTTGCTTGATGACTACTATCTCACGAAGCGTCGCATACCGAAGGGCCCGGGTTGTATATTATGTAGGGAACCCCGCCTACCGGCTTTATCCTCTCCCGCAGGAAAATTTTCAAAAATACGGTGAAAAATACGTATTTTTGCGTCATTGCACCTGTGTACTACATGATAGCCGCGCTTGTTTATGAGCTGGAAAGACCAATGAAATTCATAATGGAGAGAATGCTTATGTCCAGCGGGTGTAGGGCGGACCTCAAAGTGGACGACCTGACGCACAGACATGGATTTTGACCCTTGGACATTTCAAAGTTGAGTCTGGTTTTGCCAAAAAGGTCGCGCATGCTGTTTCACACGGTCAAGAGCCGAAATTGGCAGGATGGTTTAGCGAAAGCGTGGAGGGAAAACGGAGTCAGGGGGGGCGCTGCGTGGAACGCAGCGAAAACTGGAAGATGGCAGGCTCAGCTGTTCTGGCTGCTTTTATGTCTACTCGTGCTGCACCCAACAAGGGCGCAACAACAGTTACTAGTTCCCGTACCACTGAGCATCACTTGTAGCTAAAAAGCGGTTAGGTCAAGGATGGAAACCCCATAAACTAGTTTAGATCATTTCAAAGTTGAGTCTGGTTTTGCCAGTCTTGAGCGAACGTAGAGAGCGGTGGATTGACGGAGAAGGGGTAGCGCCAAGTCATGAAGGAGGCACTGGGAAGGCCACCGCTGCGGAGTCCTGTTGGACTTGGAAGTGGCGGAGGGGGGCGATGTGTCCAAAGAAGAACCACGCGCCAGGAGAAGGAAGAACGTTGGGGTCGATGTAGTCCAGAACGACATCAGAGTTAGTGGCCCAACCGCCTTGGTAGCGGATGTGGGACAGTGGCGCTCCGATGGCGTTTGCTGCACAGGCTGCGCCCTTGCGTAGACTGTGTGAAGTCCAGGAAGTGCCAGCATGAGGGGCAGCGTTGACTAGGTTGACTGCTGTAGACAACCAGTCTGACATCGTAGCCGCTGTCCAAGGTTTTGACTGCTCAGCCACAGTGACAGCCCAGAAGTTGGAGGCAGCCAAGCCAACAGTAACCAGGGGGACAGACTGGATGTTGTCGATGAAGTAGCGCAAGAGACGTGCCACTCGAGGGTGCTCGGACACTGGTAGGAGAAGTACGCGCAGGTCGTCGGGTCCCCGCCGGCCAGCGCGACCCTTCTCACGGTAGATCTGCAAGGTGATGTTGTAGGTGTCGACATGCACATCTTGCACTCGACAGGAGACGCCAGTAAGGCCCCTGGCAAAGAACATGAAGTTGACAACCGAGGCCAAGAGGGCTCGGTAGTCGAGGTGGGACTCTGGGTAAGGAGCAGACACAATTAGCTCGGCCTTTGAGACGAAGCGGTAAGCTACATCCGCAGGCAGAGGGACACGTAAAGGGGCAGCGTCCAGTCGGCGCTGACGCAACATTAACCCACGTCGTGCCGAAGTGAGGTGTAGGCTGTCCTTGGCGATCGGGACGAGGTTGTGCAGCTCGAAGAAGGTGTTGATGGCAGACAGGTAGGGCTGCATCGACTTAGCTGCGATGTGCCCTCGCTCCCCGATCCAGGCAACGTACCGAACAACAGTAGCAGTAGTCGCTTCCAGCGGGCTGATGTTCTCGGAGTCGTGGCAGAACTCAGCGAACTGAGACAATCTGCCGGCGTAGCTCTTGAGGGTCTGAGCGCTGAGGGAGCTGGAGAGCAGGTCGAGCGTCCGCTGGCCTAGCTCGTCTGAGCCGAACGCGTCCTGCAGCCGAGATCGCAATGACGCAGCCCATGGAGCGATAGCTGCGGGCTCGTCAATTACGTAAGTCCGTCGTTTTACTGACAGAGTTCCACCGGCACGGCTACTGTTCGCAAAGTACTCGGCAGTAACGGTTAGGTTCCCGGCGGTTGGCCGGTAGTTGCTGGACGGGTTTGCAGTAGCTCCAGTACGGGATTGCGGGGCTAGGTTCAGGTAAGAGGGCCGCCCCGCGCGCCCTTCGCGCTCGTAGCGCCTGTCACGTGCGTAACGTACACGCGCGAAACTTGGTCGTTGCGAACCGGCTGTAACACGTAGTGTAACAACCGACGAACGCAGAGATGGGGTTGTAAGAAAGGCGGATGGTTGAGCCGCCATGTGCAGGCGTGCGGATGGTTGAGCCGCACTCGGCTGTAGCTGTAAGAAGCGCCGCACCGAGGAAGGTCTAAATGAAGTCTGTAAGGTGGGGGGGTCAGGTCCTGATACATGGCGCTCATCCCGCCGTTGAGCTGCAAGGGTGCGTCTTGCGGCGGTCACCGAAAGGTGGCCTCGCAAGGCTCCTGCAGCTCCGACGAAAGGCGCCCCACCCCGTCACTCGTGCTCACCTTCGCGGCCACGTCCACGCCCACCGCCACGTCCTCGCCCACGCCCGCGTCCTGCAGCTGCAGCCGCTACTCGAGAAGTAGCGGTCGCCTTTGCGCTGCTGGCAACGGTCGCCTCGAAGACACGACGCTCGTAGTCCCTCATGAGGTCCCCAAAAATCGCAGAACCCAGATGCTCCGAAGCCGGCTGAAAATGCTGAGCTCGCAGGACGTCCAGAACACCTTGGTCACCGTGCACACGCTTGATCTCATTCAGCCTCCGCAGGAAGGCTAGACGAAAACGAAACGCCTTGTCGATGGCCTCGGCGTGATTCCGAGCTCTTGCGAGGTAGGGGGTGAAGTCCTGGTTAGTGGCGGGAACGTAAGGTAGCAGCTCGTCGAGCGCCACGAAAAGGGCGGCCACGTGGGCCCCGAAACACGACATCCACAAGTACTCCTCCTGGGCCGGCAGACGCCGGTAATCCTGCTTGAGGTACTCGTTCGTTAGGTCGGTGCTCAAAGGGAAAAGTCCAGGCACTCGGCTGACCGGTCGAACGGCCTCGTAACCAGACTCTGCTCTCTGCAGTAGCTCTGGCACCGTGAGGTAATCATCCTCGGCACTCACGGATTTTGCTCCGACACGGCCGCTCTGGGCTAGCTCTAGCAAGTCGGGGCGCTCTGCGGCTCCCCCGCTGCCTGTCGGCTGTCCCGCGAAGCGTTGCCCTGAGCCGGAGCCATGTGCCCCTTCTCCATCAACAACGCGATCACGAGCCGTCAATTGCGCCACAGCTGTAGCCAGCTCTCGCAGTAATGAAGACTGGGCCCTCATATCTGCGTTCAGCGACTCCAACGTCGGCTCAGCGACGGGTTCTTCTCCATCTGGCATGGTAACGCACGGACGTACGGACGAGAATATCACACTCGGGTGGCGAGCCGGGTGTGGTCTTGAACAACCTGGGGTGACCTTGCTCGCAACGGGTTACGAGACAGTTTTTACATCGCTGCGTGGAACGCAGCGAAAACTGGAAGATGGCAGGCTCAGCTGTTCTGGCTGCTTTTATGTCTACTCGTGCTGCACCCAACAAGGGCGCAACAACAGTTACTAGTTCCCGTACCACTGAGCAGCACTTGTAGCTAAAAAGCGGTTAGGTCAAGCAAGGATGGAAACCCCATAAACTAGTTTAGATCATACACCTGGACTGCGATAGGTGAGATCACCCATTTCACGCTTGAAAACGGGCTTGCCGTAGTCCAGATTACCCTGTCCAACCCCCGTCCATCGGATAAATATTAGGTGTTCTGGATTTATATCCGCTGCATCCGTTACTTCTTCATGTTACACTGTATATCTGGTCACTGCCTTGGCGCCGCAGACCTGCTGATACCGCCACCTACGCCGCACCGCCATAGCACCAGTAGTGGCAAGTCGCCCCCCCCCCCCCCCCCCCCCTCCCTTTGACGGGTGTAGGGCGCCCTGCCCAAAACCCCATATCACCTCCGGGAGTACTGCGGGGGACCAAAAACCCCTACTGTCCCGGCAGGCGTATACTACAAATATAAAACCCGGGGGAGGGCTTTCCGCCACTGCTGGATCGCTGCCTAAACGGCCGTCGTAGACGCTGCAAGGCTTTCAATGTTACCAGTGCGTCCTGTCCCGGGGGCGGAAAACAAAAACTATGCGCTGAGACTCCCAGCAGAACACCAGCAGTACAATAATAAGGAGTATACTGTATGTAGCGACTACCCGCTACTACTGCGAAAACCGCCAGCATACGGGTACGTACGATGACGATTTTGCGGCTGCTGCGTAGGCGCTACGTATCGCCGCGTCAGACGACTATCACATTAACAACACGATTGATATCTTCCTCAAGACGTACCGTAGTTTACATTTAACATGCTGCGTCAAAACTTTTCCTGCTCAGCATATCCGAGTTCCGAGCGAGTAGCGACCGCAATAGTCGCTAATACTTACGACTCCCGGGGCGAACTTTACTTTACTTTTACTTACGACTCACCGCCGCGAACGCGCTTCATATATAATGCTGACATTGCCGACGTGCGCACGATTCTCGATCGGGCTCGTCACTCGGGTTGCGCTTAGTCGCAGCGGAATACGGCTACAGGTACAGGGTATATCCCTGAACGTCCACAACGCGGCGATCATCGACGGTTCGTCCACTTACGACGTACCGCCACAGCATGTATATCTGAGAGATGCCCGTATTCGATTCGTTGCTCGTATTGATCGCTATATATAGTCGCTATTTGTCCGTCGTCAGTAGCTAGTTGTCAGGGGTGCTGACGACGCTGGATGAGCGCGGGCGGGCGGAATAACAATAACGCGTCGCCGCGCGATATGACGATGGCGCGGTCGTCGATCCTTGATATTTCGACGCCGGCGCGCGCCATCATGCTGGCGGAACGATGACGGTGTCAGTCAAGTGACGACGCGAATGCACGATTTACTTATCGTCCGATGAGATGACGTGACCGTATCGCGCTACATTCTTAGTCGCATATGATCATCTCCAATAAAATCCTCATCGATACCAAAGCAATTCTTCTTCTCAGGCGACTATCAGCCAGCATCAAGGCATCACGGCCGGACGGAGTTTCGAGAGCAACACAAACGCAGAAGCCGACACCTAGGCGCCAGCAGCGTGCGCTACTGCAACGTTAAGAAGCAAGGGAGCAGCCGAAGCGCACAACATACCGTATTGTAGTGTCTCGACGGGGCGGAAGCCAGGTCGGTCTGTGAGGCGGCGCAAAAGTGCCACAAATAAGCAGGCGAGAAGAAACGACCCGGAAGCAGCTGGTACGTCGCCGCCAGCGCGCCTCCCCTCTCCTGCAAAGCCACCCCGACAGCTACTACCCCGCTTCGTCCATACCCTTGTCGCGAGGTGTTCCTCTGAGGACGGTATGTCGGCAATGCTAGATCGGTAAACTACTCGCAAGTCGACCCGCGTTTTCGCCGCAAGCCCCAAAAACGCTCGTCTCGCGCGACGGTTCGGCGGATCAGGCACACCCTTCTCTCTTCTCCAACAAAAAATCACAGTCACGGCTACTACCGCCGCATATGGAACATCTACTGCTTTAGGTGCTGTCCGGCGACCGATTTTGCTACCTTATGCGCCTCGTTTTACCTACGGCATCCGACTACGCATCATCCGCCGCGGCTACTGCTCGCTCCGATGAATGAAACAATAGCCTCTCGCGACACTCGCGCAACTCCCGTCGAGGGCCGGCACCCAAGTGAGGACGCGCCGCGAACTGATCCCATACTTGCCTTAATTTCGTGAAGGTGGAGACAGCCTCGCGGAACACTCTTGCATTCGGCGACAGTACACAACAGCGTGTGGAGGGGCGAGCGACGGAATGGCGACGTCGACCGGTCTCAAGGCTGAGTACGGCTTCTCGGAGGAGTTTGCGGGGAACGCGAACATCAAGAGCCGCGAGCAGTACGATGCAATGTACAAGCGCTCGATCGAGGACCCCGAGGGCTTCTGGGGCGAACTCGCGAGCGAGCTTCACTGGAACAAGCCATGGGAGGAGGCGTTAATGAGGTTAGGAGGCACCGTTGCTGTTGTAAACAATTATATAGTAACGACGACTGTGCCTGGAATGCGACTGTGCAGTCGACCCTACCAGTAGGAACGCGCATCCATCGCGAACGAAGACTAATTTTTACCGCCCCTCTGGCTGGCAGGTATAACTTCATGCCACCCGGCGTGATGATCGAATGGTTCATTGGCGCGGAGACCAATGTCTGCTACAACGCCCTCGACCGCCACATTTCGGAGGGTCGCGGCGGCAAGACGGCCCTCATCTGGGAGGGGAACGAGCCCGGCCAGCAAGCAACATTCACGTTCGACGAGCTTCACGCCGAGGCGAGTGCCTTTGGACCGACGAGGCGTAGCTCAACATCGGTCCTTGTCGGCAGCAATGTTGCTGTCCGTATCTGCCGTAGTGTGCCTGCAGTTAACCACTGGGGCGTGATGGGTGCAATTTGAAACCTCCGCAGGTGTGCCGCACAGCGAACCTGTTCAAGTCTCTCGGTGTGGGCAAAGGCGACGGCGTGACCATCTATCTGCCCATGATCCCCGCCATGCCCATTGCAATGGTGGACTCCCCGATCAATAGCATGCACTGTTTGATCAGATGCCCATCACATTTTCGTACATCATGACATGACGGGCCTGCAAATTATTCTACCCCTAGCACTTGCACTCGCCCCGCTCAAAAGTATTGGCACCGGCCAACCAGTATCAAGGATCTATGAGATTTAGCCCCTGTCTACGTGGTGCCTGTGTGCCGTTCGTGTCCTTCAGCTTGCATGCACCAGAATTGGAGCGGTGCACTCCGTCGTGTTTGCCGGCTTCTCCGATGTCAACCTCGCCAGCCGCATTGTGGACAGCAAGCCCAAGGTACATCTTCGCGCTTGACACCGCCTGCTTCCTGGCCTCCCTTTATGGGGCCAGTGCCTGAGAGGGTCGTTCATCAAACACCCCCTCCCCCCCCCCCCCGGCTCCCATTGTGGCCAACCTGCAGGTGGTCGTCACCGCCTCCGCCGGCATGCGCGGCCCCAAGGTCATCAAGCTCAAGGGCATCGTGGACTCGGCGCTCAAGCAGGCCGAGGAGCAGGGGCACCTGGTAAGGCAGCCGCCCGCCCAATCCATCTGCATCGAGTAGGCCAGTCCCAAGAAATAGCCGCCCTGCTCCAGAGCGGACAGTCTGTCTCACCACGGTGCTTGGCCGCCCCCAGGTGGAGCACTGCCTCGTGTCGGACCTTGGCCCCAAGCTGCCCCGCGCCGATGTCAACGTGCAAGAGGTGGGCCCGTGAGCCGCGCCGGCTTCCCCGCTCGCCCCCACAACCGCCGTCCCTGCCCAACTTGACCAAGGCAATTGTCAGGCTTGCACGTTGTAATGAGTTTCAATTTCACGGCGATTGTGGCTAAGTCGACCTCGCCAACGGCGGCCTTTCCTGCCAGGGGCGCGACAAGTGGCTGGAGGACTGCCTGCTGGAGCAGTCTGTGGAGTGCCCTGTGGAGTGGATGGACGCCGAGGCGCCGCTCTTCAAGGTGCGGCCAGCCGCTCGCCCCGGCTAGACTACCTGCCCAGCAAAGGCACCCCCCTCCTCCCACCCCCCTTCTCTAGCATCTGCCGCTGCCATGCGGACTCACATGCCGCACGCCCCCCACGCGCAGCTCTATACCAGCGGCTCCACCGGCAAGCCCAAGGGCGTTGTGCACACCACCGGAGGCTACATGGTCGGCACCTACGCCACGGTCAAGGTGCCCCCCCCCCCTTCAACCCCCCCCCCCCCCTTCCCAACACACACACCTTCTCCCTCCCTTCCTGGTGTCCCGTTACCTGGGGATTACATGGCCGGCGCGCCCGTTCCCAACCCCCGAGCCCCCAACCCTTCCGAGGCAAGTGACTGACAGCGCCGGTGCTGGGCTGCGCAGTACGTGTTTGACATCAAGCCGGACGACGTGCTGTGGTGCACCGCCGACTGCGGCTGGGTGACGGGCCACTCCTACCTGGTCTACGGTGAGCAGCCCCAGTGTGAGCTACCGTGAGCGCCACGGCGACGCAGCTCAGCTGCGCGCGCCATCCCGCCTCCATGTGGGCGCTGAGCGCCGTGTTCTCGCGCTGACGCCCTCAGGCCCGCTCCTCAACGGGACCACCACCCTCTGCTTTGAGGGCGTGCCGACCTACCCCGACGCCGGCCGGCTGTGGGAGGTCGTGGACAAGTACAAGGCCAGCGCCCCCCCTTGGTGCTCCGCGCTCCCCGCTCCCCGCTCCCATCGTGCCATCATGTGCCTGCCCAGCACCTGCGATGATACCGTTCGCCCTCCGCCTCCCCTCGCCCTTACAACACGCCCTCACACCCTCACACACTCTACTGACTAAATCTGTCAATGACAATGTATCCGCGAGTGTTGGCGCGGTAGTAACAACACGGCGAACAAACCGGACCCCGACCTGCCTGCCAGGGGTCAAATGTAGACAAAACCATGGCGGAATTAGCGTGAATTATCAAGCCCAGTTTGAGGCTTGTAATAGAAAAAGCATGTATGCGGGTGGTATACAGCATCATGGTCCGCCGCAACTGTCACAGATGGATCGTCATATCATATGTATATAGACATGTACTAGTATATACCTATAGCCGTACAAACACAATCGGTCCGCGGATAGATTAATGTTTTTGCCCCCATGTGAAGTGGACTATTGAAACGGATGAATGAATCAGAACATGTCACGAATACATCACAACTATTCCGAATAGGTGCTAAATAATTCATTACTTTTTCGCCCCGGAAAGTGTATTTACGTGTAAGGCATAACACACAGATATATTATGTTTATATATTCATTTTAATACATACCTATATGCATATACCTATATAAATCTATATATCCATATCTATAGATCAATATATATATATATATACGTATGTACCTATATGTATCTATATATAGATCTATAGATCTATGTAGATATATATAGATAGATAGACATGTGTAAAATATATAGAAATATACATACAAATATATTATATATATACTTTAACATCTTTGGAGCATTCAACGTCGAACGTGATGCATCGCGAGGGACGGTGATTGCGTTCCTCCAATAAAGTTAGAAGTATCACCGCCGCCACCGACGTCCTCCTCGGCGTGCAATTAAGGGTTGATCGATGACCTGAGGTGGGTCAATGTCCGCTGCTGGGGGGGGGGCGCTGATGTCGGCTTCGACGCTGCTGCCCGCGTGTCGCAGGTGAGCGTGTTCTACACCGCCCCGACCGTCATCCGCTCCCTGATGGCCATGGACGACAGCTTCGTGACGCGCCACTCGCGCGCCTCGCTGCGCCTGCTGGGCTCTGTGGGGGAGCCCATCAACCCGGAGGCCTGGCGCTGGTACTACGAGGTACGCCCCGGCGCGGCATCCCCCTCGCCCCCCCCCCCCCCGCGCCCCCCCAACCCTGGCACCACTGGCCGCTGAGGACCAGTCATTTCGGCAGACCTCACACCGGCTCGTCTCCTGGGCGGCCCAGTGTACCGTACGCACCCCTCGACCCTCGACGCCATCCCGGCTGGGTTGCTGGATAGGTACCCAGTCAATTGCTGCACGGCAATGAGCCCACTGCAAATCAGAACCCGCCCTGCCTGCCAGAGGCTTAGATGAAACTGCAGCGGAACTGTAACGAATGTTCCCACAGATCGCATGCATTTTGAGCCACGACCTCTCATCAACGGAGCCGTAGCGGCGCTGCCATGAAGTGCAATTTCGCCGCGTGAAGGGCTTCGTGTCTACACGTACTGCCCGCATCGATATTTGTTTTATTGTTTACGCATTTTGGGCTTGTTTTGCAGATAGGGTCCGGTTGTTATCGGGGCCGGTTTGATTGGCATTTCCGCAGGAAATAGCTGCCCGGCTACACGGAACACGAGCGTGTTTACGGAGCCCCGGCCTGGCACCGGGGAGAAAAGGTTGTGGGCTGTTAAAAGAAAAAGGCTCTTGTATTTAGTGCGTCGGCTCCCGTTGTGGCATACTACAAAAACGGGTCCGGGCCCTAGGACCAGCTACTCAGGGTTTGTACCCGTTTACGGTCTTCTGCTTTCGTACTGGAGACACTATTGACGCCGGCGATCCGGTCTCCTTTCGGCATATCCACTCATTGCCACATCCTTTCTCATGGGGTCCACAGACCCCGGCTGACACATTTCCGTTGTGCGCCCGTCCCCGGCCGCCGCTCAGCTGGTGGGAGACAGCCGCTGCCCGATTGCTGACACCTGGTGGCAGACGGAAACGGGTAGCCACATGATCACAGGTGCCCCTCCCCCCCCCCACCACCCCCCTTCCCCTCCCTCCCTCTCCCCCCCCCCCCCCCCCCACCACCACCTCCTCCCCCTTCCCCCCTACCAACCTTTCCTCCCAATACCCCCCCTTGGCCTCCTCTTCAGGCCCAAACGGGTTCCCTCAAGCTGATGCAGCGCAATCTGGTGACCAGTATCTGGGAATGGTTGGGAACCGCAACAGTCCTTTTTATGATTCCGAGCATGATTAGGGTTTTAGGGTTTGCAACCCCAAAAACGAATACCAGACGAATTTCGTACGTTTAATAACAAACTATTCGCCTTGTCAATCAAAACCCAAACTCGTTAGCCATCCGGCCACGCCGCGCGCCCTCGGCCCGTCATCTGAGGGCGCCCTCCCGAGAAAGTGACACTTCGGGGTGGGCACTACCTCCAGAGAGCAATCTGTTACAGTACTACCGGGATTGTCAACGTCAGTGTTTCGGCGAGTGTTCGGTATTCCGCCTGCTGCTGGGCCGTACCCGCAGCGGAACGACCACGTCCAAGGCACACTATTCCAAGACCTTAGATATTGCTCGAATTTCAAAAAGGATGGCTGTGGGACTTCATTCCGCGGCCGGCGCTGAGCAACACCGGGTGCGAACACCTGACAGGCATCGGCGCAGCGTGCCCCATGCGCCCCGGCGCGGCGGGGCTGCCCTTCTTCGGGGTGGAGCCGGTCGTTCTGGACGACCAAGGCAACGAGCTGGAGGTACGCGGGAGCAACCCAACCCCACCTGGCGCGTGCAGCTACTCCTCGGGCGCCGGCGCAGTAGTAGGAACAACTGCGCGTAATGATAGCCCGCCCTGACTGCCAGAGGCCGCATATGCACCAGAGCACAGCGGAACTATAGCGAATGCTCTTAAAGCGTTTCTAGGACGCCTAATTCGAGGCTTTATAACAAAGCGTCTTAATTTCTTATAACAAGGGGTCTTGTAGGTGCGTCGGCGCCTTCATACCGTTAAACAATTACATACGGTCCGCGGGGCCAAAAGAAGATGATTTGATTTGCATCTTCTCGTTGAAATATTCGTGATATATTCGCGCTATATTCTGACTTAGTTTTTTGCTGAGACATTTTTCCTGCTGGCGGCCCATCGGGTCGAAAATGTCATTCATCCCGCGGACCGCTTGTGTTTGCACGGTACACAACATCTACGAGGTGAGTTCGCTGAAGGTGTGCGAAACTTTGCAAGGCCGGAGGCTTATATTGTCATTGAAACTGCTTCGATTTCAACACAACTGGCAAATGTATTCCCATCCTACTTTTTGAGATCTTTCTGAACCCGAATTGCTTCAAACCTATTTTTAGGGTTTGACGGATCTACAGTTTTAAAACCCCACTACTAAGCCCTATAATTTGTTAAGATACAATCCGGATTCTGAGAGTTTTTTCGAAATTAAGATGGGAGTACATTTGCGACTTTTGGATCGGTCGGCGTTTAGATCATCAAGTCCCGGGCCTCCAGTTCTGTCAATAGTTTGTAGTCGCAACGTTGTCGTTTCGTTGTTTCGGTACTGCATGGCGATCCCAGTCGTGGATACTTGCGGTACCGGTAGTATTGTAAAATAAGGGTAGTATACCGAAAATGGATTAAAATCGACAAGTGCGCAGCATTGTAATTTTAGAAGTTTTTTATCGGAACCCAGCTTGTACTGGGTTTCTGTGGCATGGCGGTATATATATCTATTACTTATACAATTGTATATATATATATGTGTGTGTGTGTGTTTATGTATGCACATATGTAACCTGTCCGTACGGTAACCCCCCACCGGTGAATATTTCCGCAATCAATCAATCAAGCAATAATCGAGCTCCCAGCATTGGCTCATCTACGGGGAGTGGGGTGACGACACTGCAAAAGGAAGGCGGCGCACAGGGAAATGACCTCCATTATGGAGCCCGGAACCGTTGTGGAGGACCGCTGGGGGCGTGGAGCTGACGGCGTGCGCGGCGCGATGGGCTGTGCGCCGCGACCGCAGGGGGAGTGCAGCGGCGTGCTGGCAATCCGGCGCCCGTGGCCCTCCATCCTGCGCACCGTGGCCGGCAACCACCAGCGCTTCGAGGAGGTGTACTTTTCAGTCTACAAAGGACTCTACTTCAGCGGCGACGGCTGCAAGAGGGACAAGGTCAGCCCTCCCTCTTGATCTTATCCCTCCTCAGCATTACATGCGGGTGCCGCCGCACCTAATATAACAACCCTTATAACAAGCCTCAAAACGGGCTTTCATGCAACCAATAAGAACATCCGCTATAGTTCCGGTTTGCTGTCGTCCATGGCCATTAGGGAGCGGATGACGGTCGGGGCGGTGTAGAACACGCTCACCTGTGACACGCGGGCAGCGGCGTCGAAGCCGACATCAGCGCCCCCCAGCGGCGGACAGCGACCCTCCTTGGGTTATCTTTCATTCGCTATCGTTCCGCTATAGTTTCGTGTACGTTTGAGATCTAACAGACAGGGCGGGTTCTCATTCGCGGCTGTGCGCTTATTCTTAACTGCTCCGACACCCGTAGCAGTCCGGCCTGTCTTCTTCCGTGATAGGCCACAGACCAACAGAGTGGCGCCAATGCGAACATAAATGGCCACGCTTGCTCTATAAATGACTGGCAGTGGCTCTTGCCACACCTCTACATTAATCTGAGCTCCGCAAGACGCTTTGCAATCAAGGCCGGGGGACATACAGTGACATACGGCTGCCGGAGCGGTTATAATAAGAACGCCGTGAATAGAGGCCCGCGCTGCCTGACAGAGGTCCGAGTGTAGACGGCACTATAGCAAAACTCCAGCGCATGTTCTTACACCCGGCATGCTGCCCCAATTTAAGGTTGATGATACTGTACAAACACAAATGGTCTGCGGCTAAATAAAATGTCTGACCCGATGGACCGCGAAGAGGAAAACTTATATCAGAGAATTGATTCAGAATGCAGCACGAATACATCACGATATTCCGACGCAAAGATGCAAAGCAGTTTGGGTTTTTTTGGCCCTGCGACCCGAGTTTACTTGTTTAACGGTAATAAGCGCTCTAATAGGCACGTCGGCACCCGTAGTTAGATGTAGGTGGAGAGGCTGCCTGCCCGGCCACAACGGTCGGAATGCCGGCAGCATTGATGTCGGTGTGTGTCGGCGCTTCTTTCGGCCGGCTCTGGGGCTTGGCAGTGGGTGCACCTTTGCCGCCATCGGTCCCGATATGGGCATCTTTAGTTGGGACGGCGTCCAGGATCCCGGGTGGGGTGGGTGGGGGGGGGGGGGGGGGGGGGGGCAATGCCACTGGCTGACCTGCGGTGCGTCTCTCAGGATGGGTACATCTGGATCACGGGCCGCGTGGACGACGTGATCAACGTGTCCGGCCACCGCATCGGCACCGCCGAGGTGGAGTCCGCCCTCGTGGGCCATCCCGCCGTCGCGGAGGCGGCGGTGGTGCCGCTGAGCCACCCCATCAAGGTCGCGCTCTGCTCCCGCTCCCCTCGCGCCCCCCTCTCGCTGCCGTGAATGCCAAGGCGACAGCGCGGCGTGACCATTTCGGCGGCGGCTGAGATTGTGTCCTGTGGCAACCGGTGGCTGCAGGGCCAGGCGCTCTACGCCTTTGTCACTCTCAAGGTGCGACGCCGCATTGCCCCGCTGAGGGCGGCCCGTCCACGGAGGCGCCCCTTCGCAACCAAACCTGCCATTCCTGTTCCCCCGCAGTGCGGGTGCTAGCGTGGTCTAAAGCACACGGCAAATGGGAGCCCGCCCCGCCTGCCAGAGGCCAAGCGTATACCAACATATAGCGAAACGATAGCGACTGTTCTTATGGGTTGCATGCAAGCCCAATCTGAGGCTCATGATAAGGGTTCTTATGGATGCGCAAGCACCCGTACTTTTAAAACAGTAGTCGTACGAACAGGGCGCGGTTGGATTGAAGGTGTCGATGTCGCGCAGTGGTAGCCAGTAAGTACAGGTTGGGCTTGTAGGGCTTTATATGGCTTTATATGGGCTCTGTGCGGGTTCTAATATTAAAGAAGAGCCCTGTTGAATTATATTTTTCTTATATCTGTCCGCCTCCAGGACAGGACTGGCAACAGTGAAACCCTTGCAGCGTATATACTTAGAATGGGGTTATTGTTATCGTCGGTCGTCGGCAGTCGTTTCCCGAGTACTTGTTTGCTCCTGGCGGGCGGGCCCATGTACATTGCCCCTGAGCGAATTGTTTCTCGTGGCCGCAGAACACCTACACCTACCCAGGGCCCCCGGCGCTCAAGAAGGAGCTGTGCCTGGAGGTGCGCCGCGTGGTGGGCGCCATCGCCGTCCCCGACGCCATCCACTGGGCGCCCGCGTTGCCCAAGACCCGCAGCGGCAAGATTATGCGTCGCATCCTGCGCAAAATCGCCGACAAGAAGGCGCGACCCCCCCCCCCCCCCCCCCCACCCCCATTCACCTGCCCCGGCATGCTGAGACTCCACGATGGCATGGTGCACGTAGATGTATCGCATTTATCACACACGGATCGCCATTCGGGGGTCGCCACATGTATAGAAATGTATACATATAGCATATGTATTACACATATACATACACATACAGTATAATTAAGTGCGGTCCGCGGGGCCAAAAGATAATGAATTGTTTTGCACCTTGCCTTCGGATAGTTCGTGATGTACTATTCGCACTGTATTCTGAATTATTTCTCCATTTGAACAGTTGTCACTCTTGGGGGGGGGAGGGTCGTAAACGTGCTTATCCGCTTGTGTTTGTGCGGTCTATACACATGTATACCACTACGTACTATAAGAATAATCCCAACCCCACGATATGTACCTTTTCGAGTTGTTAATGATGAAGAATCGAATTGTTTCCGGTACCTTTTATATGTATTCATGATCGTAGATGCCTAATCACATCGGTTCCCAGGCGCGTCACAACAGAATTCCCGCCTCGAGAGGAGCCCATTGGGTTTTGCCCCCCGCCATGTCACTTTACATTACTGCCAGGCTGAAGAACAGTGCCATTATTAAGCTACCCCCCCCCCCCCCCCCCGGCGCGCGCGCACGCCATTGCAAAGAAAGCGGTGCAAACGGCCGCTTGCGGGGCTCGGTCGCAGGCACCCTGAAGGTTGCGATGCGTGCTACTGGCTGATTCATGTGCCGCCTTTCTCATGCCTGCAGGAGGACGACCTGGGCGACATCACCACCCTGGCGGACCCCTCCGCCGTCAACGTCCTGCTCGACATGCGCGGCATGTGACCCCCACCAGCATCCGGCGCTCCATCCGAAATCAATGCCCTCCCCCCCTCGACGCCAATGCTGCGATGACATTGGCTGAGAACAGCGCTCCCCGTCCATCAAGACCGCCGGCGCTGTGTGTTGTCCCCCCGTTTTGCTGCACTTTCGTCTGCCGAGGTGCCGAGATAGAGTCTGCATGTAGCGTCGGACGCCGTACTAGGCCATTTTGGTTGGCATGGCGCCATGCTCCTCCTGGAATGAAGCTGACACCCAGAGGTGTGGTGACGCTGCTAGGCGCAGATCAGGTTGTATATAATGTATGCTGCTTCCAACAAGGGCTACTATTGCGGGTGAGATATATGATGTCCCTGGTAGCATTCAGCAAGCAGCCAGTATCCCATATGTAAAGTGCAGCGGGACATGCGGTCAGTGTCGGCCTCAATGTAACCGCTGCTTGTATGTCTTGTCCCTGCGGCATGAACACGGATGGCGATCCCTGCATGGGCTCACAGAACAATGCATCATTCGAAATGCGCCTCAATTTGGCGCGGCCGCGCCAAAAACGTATCACTTGATGTGACTGGTGCATATTGGTACCCTCGGGTACAAGACACTTTGCCCGGATACAGAACACGACTCTTATCCACGCGATGCCCGGCCGGTGCTCCGTGAATAACACGCATGCATCGGTGTGGGCGCGTTACGAATCATTATTGGCAGCGTTAGCCCGCACTACTACTTGGGGTATATACTTCTAGGCGTCTTGTGCGTCAAACCCGTTGCCACAGTACGCGGTCCCCGTGGGGGTTGTGGTTGGCCCGGATTCTAGCCATGCCTGAGCGGTTCCTTGATCACTGCCCTGCATGTGGCGGAGGTGAATCTAAAAATATCGAACACATGTTGGTGGAGTACCCGCGGTGGGGGTGTGTGACAATTGTACGAGTACCATATACTACGAGTTAGTACATGTGAGTACTAGTACAATGTGTAGATGTGACTACGGGTATGTGCACTGTATAATGCTGCCATGTGGTAAGCGTTGTGCTTGTATCGACAAAACACTGTAGCATCTCGCCTCTTGCACCACCATTGCACACCACCTTTGTTTCTTTTAGTCTCTCTCCTGTTGAGACTGTCACAGGTGTCGCCGCCATAATTTGGGGTTGTTAGTTCCGGAGTTCGTGGATTTTATTAGTAGTCGGGTTATTGCGTCAACACCTGAGGACTCAACTGCCTTTATTTTGGGCATGCCCCCCCCCCCCCCCCCCCCCTCCCTTCACGGCGCCTTGGATTTTACTGGGAATGGGAAAAGCTAAAAGCTATGGAGTAGGGCCCTCCCTCACATTGCCTTTTTGTTGCACATGTGTCGCACTCCCGAAATGCTTTGCTGTGCAGGATGGGGCTTGCCCCAACTCGCATTACTCGAATGGGCCAACGCCCAAACGGGTAGGGCGGACCTTTCGTGGTCAGTTCCGGGTATTTTTATGACAGTGTTCTAGACGGTGATCCAATTGTAGTGTTGGAAATTCCGTCACTGACCTCCAATTAGTCTTGCGGAATGCTTCGGCAATTTGCTTGTTGACTATAATGCAGCGTCGCCTACTACCCAGGGCAAACTTACATTACTGGACTCTAATTAGTCTTGCAGAATGCTTCGGCAATTTGCTTGATGACTATAACGGAGCGTCGCCTACCCGGGGCTTTCCGTAATTGGATCGCTGCCTAAACGGCCGTCGTATGGACGCTGCAAGGGTTTTCACTGGTGCCGGTCTTGTCCCGGGGGCCCCAAAAACATGTAGTCGATGACGTACGAGTACTAGTACCGCGTCGCGTGTATATGGGGTACATGGTACACCTACAGCCACGGGTGCCTCGGCCGGTGCTGAGCAGTACAATAATTCGGCAGGATTTGCCAATTATTAAACGTCAATATATAGACGGTCAGTAAATGCCAAACAATAGTACATGTACATCGATGACAAATACGATGCGCTTAATTGTACGACATTGGCCAAATCAGAGTGGTGGGCGTTTGACGAGTACTCGTCTTACTCTTCTTGGTCAAATAGCTGATATTCATCGGCATCATGCATCGCATTATCATCAGGAGTATCGGCTTGGCAAGCCCGGTCAATACTAGCATGATAAGCTTTGTAGAACTCGGTGACGGTATGAACAGCCTCATCAACCTTTATCAACCGTCGTATACAAACGAGTGTTAAGTTCGAAAATTCGTTTCGGATCGGGTATCAACTCAATAGCCTCCTTAACCGGCTCATTTGGTGTAATTCGCGATGTTATTGCCGTCGGTGTCTGCGTTTATTGTCATCTAAATAATGGTGAATTACCTGAGGGTCATCACCGGCCCTGCGTTTCAAGCGCACATGCCCAACGGGGCTTAACAATCATTGTGCCACCGTTAGGGTCGTAGTGAGCCCAACGGTCAGAAGCTTTAACGCTTCTTGAAGATTTTCTTCTCCATATGTTCACGAAAGGTCGATAAGCTATCGGGACTCTAATACTTGTCATAATACCATTCCAGCTTCGGGTCGCTTTCACGTCCCAATCATCGTCACTCGGAGTTTTTATCATACCATTCACAACGCTGTTTGTTAAACTCGGACAAAAAATCGACCTTTCAACGGGGATCTTTCTTGCTGTGTTTGCATGCTTGATGGTTATGACCCATGCCCTTGCAATATGAACGGACAAGTAATCCCCAAGGAGTGAGCCAAGGTTTGTCCTTGGCAACAACATGTTGAAGGAGAGATTTGCCATCCAATATGCCAGCCGCAGGCTTCCAGGGGCCATCCGGTCTCTTGGGAAGTGATGGATTATAACGGCCCGCCTTGCCTCGGCTGGCAAAATTGCTGCGTTGGCATCGGCACGGGTTTGTGTCCGTTCGCCCCTTTGTGAAGGAGTGCTGACGGGAAGGGCCCGCGAGAGACCGAGATTCCTATGTGAGAACATAATAACGATAAAGGTCCTCCATAGCACGGGACCAGAGTGTCAAATGTCAGCGATGTGTGAAGAGGGCCCACGGCCGTTTTTAGAGCCTCGTGAAACTGAAGATAATGTGTCGGATCTTTGCTCAGTTTAATCTCGAGGCGTTCCAGAAAAGCAGTACCATTGCTTTATTGTCTATTAATTAATCCCCGCAACATCCAGAGCCAACATATATTGGATCCGAATATCTATCTAGATTGATATTCATTTATGGAGTTAGTAATATATATATGTTTCGACCATCTAATCATGCTCAAATCCCTTTATGGAGGACTTCACCAGATCCAGAAAGTGCATATAATGGGTAGTACTCCAACTTAGCCACTACTAAGTTGGAGTGGCTTAGTAGTATCAGTATGTAATAGGTCCTTGCCAGGAAGTAGGGGTATTTTTATTGAAAGAGAAGGACGCATCGGAGAAACCCTATTTTGAGGAGGGAGTAGTTGCTCCTCGTCGGTGTCCATAGGCATAGGTCGCTTACCTCGCTGTGCATAGGTGGAAGGCTTTGCCAACACGGCATCAACAGGGGCAGGATCAACAACCGGTAGCAAGGGTTTGAGAATTTATGGGACAGTTGCGTCAAAGCAACGTGGTTTGCAAGATCTAGTTCATTTATATATTGGTCTGTTATAAGTATTATGTACTCTCTTGGCCAATAGATCACGGATAGCTTGAACATCAAAGTCACCAGGATATACAACCCTAACCGGAGGAGCTTTTGGCCTATCATCGTGATGATGGGACTGCCAATATTCTTTATCAAGGAGCATACGCCTTTTGATAATATTGTCTGAATGGTAAGAAGAAGGGCCCCGTTTGTCATCAAGTATGATATTATTACCTAAGCGCATCAATAAGAAAAGCGGTAGCTGTTCATGGAAGGCTCATGTGAATTGGACATCACCAAATTTCATATGCAAAGATGGTAAATAGAAGCGATAACCTGCTCAAGAGCCGCATCCCGCCCCCTAGCATCAAACGGCGCTGCATGATATGTCAAATGTGATTCCGAGCGCAACCGAAGATTGTTGCGAACAATAAATGTGTTATATATACTCCGTGAAGGCATCATGCCCAACTTGGAGAACGTACCCCCTTGTTCTCTCGCCATCAACAAGATGCAGAGCCTCGAACAACTGAGGATGAGAGAAAGGAGAAACCACAAAGCATCCAGGAAGTGCCAGGAATCCATCGTTAGAGTCGTGTATTATCAACTCATCAAAAGATTTGTCAACGCCCGAGTAGGCAGCACGAGCTAACTTACCATGAGCATCAACATGAGCAGGTGGGCGCGCAGGAATTTAACAGCAACATGTCAGCGCTCGACAAGAGCATGATCGTCATGCTTAACACGATCATATTGATGTTCAATATGAGCAACATGTTACAATCCCTTAGTAGGACTTAGGCCAAATAGTTGTCTGACCATAAATAGTGCTTAAGCATGAGTTGCTGAGTCTGAGGACCCATTGGATCGTTATTCCACGCGGCTAGGAATAATGAGCCGAGATTTTGGAAAACGGATTCTTATGGTTTGATTCGT
This sequence comes from Tetraselmis striata, assembly GCA_006384855.1. NCBI lineage: Eukaryota > Viridiplantae > Chlorophyta > Chlorodendrophyceae > Chlorodendrales > Chlorodendraceae > Tetraselmis > Tetraselmis striata. The sequence goes on from VCJN01001388.1 coordinate 145,347, forward strand.
ACCGGACTTTCGGTAACCTAGGTGACTGCTGGCCCCGCGGTGGTTTTGCCGGCTATTTACTGTCAGCGGTATCCGTCATTCCGTGCGATGCGCACCAATTTCAATTTCTGCCACCTTTGCTGCGTGTAACTACTATACCATAATACTAAAATCGACGTGTGCGGTCCTAATCCGCGGCCCGTCGTAATTTTAGTGACGCCCTACTACGGACAGGTTCCTAGCACCTTTGTCTATCCGCAACATAGTGGTAATATTCATTCGCAATAATGCACACACGAGAAAATACTCGCACGTGCAATAGCATTCTAGGTGGTTGCAGTATATTCTAGTCGGACTGGTGGTACAGGACAGTAAGACGCGGTACGTTCGTCACCCCGGCGACAGCGAGTCCGAGTTGCGGACAGTACGGGAGAAGTTAGCCCCGGGAGGATTTCGGACCCCGGCCGATGATCCTGTCCAGGATGGCGCCGTGTACCTGGGTGCTCCTATTAGCCATTACCCCGAGTGGATGACCGGCGCGTTGGGGCGGCGCCGGGAGGCCCACGCCACACTGTTGGAGCGCATCGCCTCCTTTGGCACGTCGGGATACGGCTGCCACCATGGGGCCATGCGGTTGCTGGTCGTATGCGCGGTGCGGCAGACTGGCTTCCTCAGCCGCATGATGCCGCCGTCGGAGCTGGACCCTTTCTTGGAGGCCGTGGACGCCGCCAACATTTCGGCTGCGTTTTCGCTGCTTGGCCTGGACGCTTGCGACCAGTCTACACCGCGCATGGAGGCTGCAATCGTTCAGATGAGTATGCCCGCGGATTTTGGCGGTCTGAATCTGGCCTTGCTGCAGTCCGAGGCCCCTGCGGCGTTTTATTCCGCGCAATCGGTTGTCCTGCCAAAGTTGGTCAGGGAGTACGGGCCCGCCCTTGGCCCCTTATACGAGGCGGTCCGCGCCGAGGTGTCGTCTGTGGCTACGAGTGCTTTGCCATGGGCGCGTGAGACGCGCCGCGTGTACGAGACTGTCCGGGCCCTAACCACGTTACCGCAAGAAGATGTGCGGCGCGCACGCGCAGGGTATGGGCACGCCCACGAGATCTTCGAGTTACTTACGGTCAGTAATGCTACGACCACCGCTGCATCGGATCCAGCAGCTGGTACTACGACCCGTACGGGTACGAGCACTAGCGGAGGATTGCGCGTCACCACATATATCTCCTTTTACGGCCACTCTTCTTGGAGTTGGTACTGGTGAGGCCGCCTCTGCTGCCCAGCAATTGCTTCCTATCGGTGGTACGAGTACTGCCAATACCGTTACTACATGCGCTTTTGTAGCTCTGAAGATACCGTCGCCGGGCGAATTAGTGGCACACCCTCCGTCAGCAGCCACTGTTTCCCTCCCAGAATCGCTGCCAGGTTCTACTGCTCCGCCCTCGGGTACGGGTTCGGGTGCGACTCCGATGATCAACCCACGACCATGGTTGTCCAACGCCACCTCAGCCGTGCGATTCGCTTGCGTGACTTCGTGGCCCTCGATCTCAGCTTCCAACGTACTGGTGCAGCGGCCTCGCGACTTGATACCCTGCGCCTGTACAACGCGTGCGGGCCGGGCTCCCTATCGCTTTTCCAGTCGGATCACGAGTCCGCCCGCAAGATTCCCCATGCTGCTTATGCGGCCGCCGCTGCGCGGGTACTGGGCCTTTGCCCGCGCGGAGGTTCCTCGCTTGTCACTTGCCCTGGCCCAACGTGTGGTATTGATCCCTTATGGCTTCGCTCAACGGATGGCTCGAACCGGAGCGCTACGGATTTCATCGTGGATCATCTACCCATATGCCCCGTAGCGAACTACAAAGCACCGCATGCATACCGCTTTGAAGAATCTGTGGGCATCTGTGGCAATTGATGCGGGGGCGGTGCTTGACCGGGACCGCTCGGGAGCCGGCGACTTGACCCTTGAGACGAGTGGGCTGCGCCCAGCGGACCGCTCGCGGCCGTCGGACCTGACGCTGGCGGGGTGGGGAGGGGCAGCGTGCGATTACATGATCGACTTCGCGTGCGTGTCCACCACGACCCCCACTTGGAGCAACGACCCCCGCTGGTGCATCCCGGGAATCGCGGCGACCGAGGCGGAGCATGCTAAGTTGGCAGCGGACCGGGCGTCTTCCGCCCCAAGTGTAGGGTGTTCACCGGTACTACCCTTTTGTGGTTGAGGACCGCGGCCGACTCGGGAAGTCCGCTTTGACTGTGGTCTACATCCTCGCGGTGCTGTTGGCTGTGCGCAACTTCCCTGGCGGTCCTTCCGCCCCGACCTCTTGCTTTCTTCGTGGTCAATCCGTTCAGGCACTTCGAAACTTTGTCGCCGGCCAACCTGCTGAGTTCCGCCGTCACCTGTCGCGCACACGGCGGGGGCTGTTGCAGCGGGTCTCGGCTTGCGTGCATGGTACCCTGGGCGGCATTCTCTCTGCCGGTGTGCAGATGGCCAAGTCTGATGCGTGTGCTCGCTCGTGCCCACTCTGCGTCTTCTCATGTTACTGCTTCCACCCCGCAGTCGATGTAGAGGACCTTTCTGATTGCCTTTTATTTTGGTGATTTCCGATATCGCCTTCTGCTGCTAGCTCATGTGAATATATTCCAGTACCTTCCGCTACTACGATAATAGGGCAGCGCTCGATGTAACGCTAGGTGTCATCATCCGCTAGCATGTGACTCCATCGCGTACGACAGCAATTGCGCCCCTGCTGGTACGCAGGCGTACGTACAGATTACTAGCACCCTACGAGTAAGTATTGCTCGTAATACTGTCCGGCGCTTACATGTCCCCTCGTAGTCGCTCGTACTATCGCCTCGTCGTCCTCGTACTAGTACTTTGCCTTCGTTTGTACTCGCACTCGATGTGCTCGTACTCGTACTTCGCTTGACTTGTACCCGTTCTCGTACGCTTCATTCGCCCGGTCTTCGCTCATTCGTCGGCTCGAGCAGTACATAGTACAATAGTGCAGAGTATACAAGACTCTCACCCCGTTAATGAACATCGTCCGGATTGTTCGCCATTACGTTCAACAAAACTGTCGTCGTAGAGTCACGTAGCTAGAATATGTACATACTCATATATGCCGAGATACTCGGTGTAGAGGAACTCACTTCGGAAATCCACTTTGGGAATTCACTTCGGAAAATAAACCCCATAGTCGAGAATCGTCTGGTGCGGCATGTCACAGCAGATCGCCACCAATGGCACCGATAGGTGTCGTTCGGTTGGTATCCATCATAATGTAGCACTCGTCGAGCTCAACCCCGTGGTGTCGCACTATCCAACGTCCCCTTTAGCTCGTGGCGAGTGCGCAATCGCTCCCATGTTTCCCTCGGAACGCGTACTCGCGTAGTCGTGGTCATCTCGCGCTATCGTCGCGTTGGCCGTCTTCGAGTCTTTTGTCTCGTCACCAGGCAAAAGGGTCTCCTCCTCCATGCCTCGGTTCTCATCCGTTCACCCAGCAACGTGTCGGGGTATGGCGTATGGTCGTTTTCTTCTGGTCGACTGATTGCAGCAGCCTCCGCAGCGGTAATACGGTTGCCACTGTAGTCAGTATTGTTCTTGTTCGTACTAGCGGTACGTCGCCAATATTACGGGTTCTTATCCTCTAAAGAACATGCGCGCGTTCGGACATGCAGCCGTGGTCACCCAGAATTTTCACCTGGCGGCTTATGTCATAATTTCGCAGCGCTCTCCTCGATTCTTGCTTTATCTATGCAGCGGTTTTGCACTTCCGTACGACTTAAATCGTATCGGCGCCTCATGGTCGTACCGGTAACCACAACTGTTCTATCTTGGTCATGCTTAAAGGTCGAGTTTTCGTGTGGCATGTTCATTCTTCAGGGCAGAAAAAACCCGCGGTTCTTTTCGTTCGCTATACCGACTCGTTACCACTATTGTACTGATGAGGGCAGATACATGTCGGTTCCGGTCGATGTCGCGCCATCGACAACTCACGTTGTCGAAATTGTAGCTGGGGTCGCGAGTCGCACGTTGCTCCACCATCATGGCTTCGCAGCTTGCGGCGTTATCATTATGCATCTCAGATCGAACGTTCGGCCGCTCCTTGGTACTCGCGATCTTCGTCCACACGCTAGTCATAGAAATTCGCTCGCTCGTTGCCGCTTGTTCCTCAATTTCGATACATCGTTATCGCCGCGTCGAACTTGACTCCATGTGTCAAAAACAGTAATTCAGCCTATTTTGCACCGTCGCGGATTTCATTTCGCACCGTCGGGTTTGGTTATACCCTAGTTCCCGGGGCTACTATCCGTCCTTAAGACTCACGGGTGGTGTAGCTTGGGCTTATATGCCTAGGATACAAGGCGGCATTCATCAGCGTGCACACTACCAACCGCAACGCATATCCAATGCTAGTTTTGGAGCATTTTGTACAAAATGGGACAAAGTGGAGGCATGTCAATATTATTATGATAATTAAGTCCATTGCCTAGCCACAAGACGTTGCTAACCGTTTACTCGTTGAGCATCCCCAACTCAAGCAAGTCCTTCTTCGTGGCTGCATTAAACTTGACGACTCCGCTGGGTTTACGTTGCGCTGGGGTGGTGGACATGACGTGGACGCAATTGCTTCGTGGCTGACTTATTTGCCACCCGGTTTGCGCGTATGTCACCACGACTTGGACGCATTCACCGTACCACTTCTTTTTGACCATGGTGCTGTCCTCGTTGAACACCAGTAAAAATCTGCCGAAGGAGCAGTCTGCATCTCATCCAAGTCGTCAAGCATGTTCTTCCAGCCCTCGCGCTCGACTGCTTGGGAGAAGTGCCACTAGAGCGTCCGGTTCGTGATGTACGACATGCTGACCTTTTTGAAGTCATCCAAGGACATGTGGACCTTCGGCGCGTCGGGCTTCTTCTTGTCGAAGAGAGCGTACAAAAGGGGCCGGCCCGCATGAACCTCGGGCGTCCCAGTTTGCGCGCTCTTCAAGATTTGCACGGGCTCGCAAAGTGGTGTGTTGGACCACAAGGCGGTGCGCAACGAGCCGCCGGACGCGGCGGAGTCATCACGCGTGAACTCTAATTTGTGCGGCTTGCTTATGTCATGGATGTGGTCTTGGAAATGGGGCCGTAACCACTCGGAGAAGTCGGGGGAGAATAAGAGCTCTGCAATCTCCGGACTGGGATAGAATGCCTTCGCAGCTAAGTCAAGAAAGGCCTCGATTATGTACGCGGAGCTGCGAGATAGCGCGACTGATGCGGCTGAAGATCTACTCAAGCCGTTCATGAGTGTGCCCGACAGGCTGGAAGACCAAATGAATGACGTCGCATATGCCAACAGACACAAGCCAATTGCAGAAGGCCGCAACGTTCCTATTCTTGTTTCCCCTTAAGGTGTTATCCATCTTGATTCTGATGTATGAATCGTTTTGCCACGGAGCTGAAATTCCATCAGTCCACGGCTACTGGACAACCGAGGCGAATCAGTCGGGCGGACAACAACGAGCTCACCTTCATGATGGTGATCCATATCAGAGTGCTAGTCGTGGATGAATCATGGGGGATGGTGTTGGTGTACACAACACTCCCCGCAGTAACCCATACTGTATTTCGCGATCCGAATATGGTACGAATAATTTGTCCGCGTGCGCCGCGCCTCTGCGCCGCAGGATCCGCATCGCGCCGCCCGAAGTACCCGCCCAGCACTGCGGGCGGCGAATCATGTATCCACTAGCACAACCCCGTCCATCCCACCAGCTCCCGCCTACCCCGTAGCCCTACCTCTTGACCCCTTCGAGGACACATGGCGATCACTCCTGGCTCGGGGCGCGTGTATTTCCCGGGACGGCGGCAGCGAGGTCCACCCTCGCGACAGCCGCCCGATTGACCACCCCTATCAGGGATTCGCATTTTACTGACACCGCACGCCTTCGTGGCCAAAACCGCTCGGATAGAAAGGCAGTTTAGGCCAACTATAAGGCCTAAATAGTGTACGTTTTTCCCTAGCTGGTCGGACGGAGCTCGTGCCATCGGTGCAAAGTTTAAGGTGGCGGGGCGGCGCTCAGATCGGTTGATGCGGGGTCGCCACGGAGATCCCGCATGCAGCACGCCGCCTGTGTGGCCGTAGCGGTCGCGACCCGCCCACCATCGCCGCATAAAAGGCACTTCTGGCGCTACGGGCGGTCGTGGTGTCGGTGGTTGACAATCGTGGGCTTGCTAGAGGCTAGAGCATGGGCAGTGGGCCGCGCGATGTGCGCGTCGCATTGCCGCAGGCGCACACTGTAACAACGGCGCGAACCGCATATCGGATCTCATACTCGGATAGTTTTCGTACTATCGTACGGGTTACCGCGGAAAGTGTTGTGTAATAGTAAATGTCGTCGTCTGGGCGGTAGCCGTCATACTTCACACGGGTGCGGTGATACTTGAGGAGCATGTCGGGCTTCACATACTTTGGGCTGATGATACTCGTCGAAACAGGGTCCGCTTAACCGCGCTTAATACGGTACTACTTCTACTGTATTTGTACTCATTTTTACTGTGCTAGTACCGAATTTCGTATACCCAGACGATTACTCCCGCTTAACGTGAGCTTATCTGCGCTTTTCCATGCATGCCACCAGTACTTGCGTCGCGAGGTCTCAACGCCACAACATTACCCGTACGTGAAACGGTACGTGATGCCCATCCCGCCGGCCCACGCAAGCGTACTTCGCCATGGCACGCAACCGCACGGCGGGCCTGACGCTGCTGATGCGCTCGCGGCGGCGGAGCGACTACCTTTATCATCCCTCGTCTGCCCTGCTTATCATGAGCCGCTCTCGCCCATAATCTAACCACTCGCTATCCCACCGCCGCCCCCCTCAGCGCATCCTCGTCGCGATGCCTCGCGGCAAAGCGAGATCATGCGGCAAGAAGAGCGTCTTCGATGTATGCGATAATCCGTGCGGCCACCTTACGGTCCAGTGCCGTGTGTGCATAAGTCACCTCGCCGGGAATAGGCGCCTCTTCAAAGTACAACACCTCAGACACCCAGCTAACGACGCATGCTCGGTGAAGCAAGCCCGCTTACTGTCGGTGAGTGCCTGCGAGTGTGCGGATTCCAGCTTGTGTGATTCCAGCCTGCGAGTGTGCGGATTCCACGGCCTGCCCCGTCTTCGCCCGAACCGACTGCCCCGCCCTCACCACCCGCCGCAACGGCTACCCGACGTTTGCGTCGACCCCGCACGCGCGAAGAACAGCGGAACGCTCCCGACCTGCGAAATAATGTGGGACAATGGGTCGGTGTGCGGTTCTTGTCGTCTCATCACTCCGAGGTTTTCGGCACAGCCATGCTCCTTGGCAACAAGATTCGGGCGCGACATCACGACGGCAAGTAATGCCATGCTACTTTCTCACTGAGACTGTATTCCATACACGCATGCTTATTTGTGTCATCCCAGCCAAATTTGTCGCCTCCCACCCGCACACCTCTTCACCAACAGGTAACCAACTAACCATGTGGTGTGTCCTCCGCTCTGTTACAGTATACGCGCGAGATGCAAGTGTCGCTTGTTGCGCGACCTAGTAATTCGTCGGTGTTTCCAGAAATTAGAAAGTACCTCGGGCGGTTATTGCAGCGATATGGACATCGACGATACGGCTGGCAGCGACAGGGGCATGGCCCAGAGCCCGCTTGGCCGTCCTTTAACGAAGGACCGGGAAGACGGTGATGAGGAGGGGGCGGATCGGGGTATGGCTATTTCTGACGGCGATGCCTTTTGGGAGGGCGACAACGAAGAACACGAACCGAATGGATTTCTCTCTACCCTCAACGGCAGCGACAAGGACGAGAAGGGGGGGGGGGGGGGGAGGAGGAGGGACATGAGGGAGATGAGGAACGGGAACCGCGCCTTCAAGGCACTGTTGAAGGCGGTGCCAAGGAGGTAAGCCGTATTACACATTTGCTGCTATTTACAGCGCGCGCCTTCACCAAGGTGCACTTGGACGGAACCCTATCCCGTCTACTTGTTGTTACCTGTGGTGTTGCTGTGTGCCCTTCTAAGGGTAGTGGCGGCGAGCCTGAGCATGGTACCGAGGATGACAAGCGCTACGGAGGGCGCTACGAAGGGCGCTACTGCCGGACTGCTTCTCCCACGAGTTGTTGGGTAAGCCGCCCCCGAAGCGTCCGAGCATCGGGACTGCGATCGTTGACCTGCTTGGCGTCGAGGCGGACTACGAGCTGCCTATCGCCAAGATATGTGAGCATATGTGCGATTATACCCGCATGATTTGTAGCAATCTACACGTGCTGGTTTGTAGGTGGGCGGCTCAGGAGAAGCGTGGCTGCACAACGCGTGAGGTGATGTGCCTCGAGAGGGGGTGAGCCCCCCACCCCCTTCCACACACCCTGTGATTCAAACGAGGCATCTTATGTATTCATTCAGCATCTCATATAATCCTTCTATATTGTCTGTGTGTAGGTTAGGTTCTTCTGGAAGACCATTGTCGGCAAGTGGAGCAAGGATCCGGAGGGGCCTTTTGCTGTCGAGATCGTGAAGCAAATGTCCCCCCCTTCCTCTGTGCATTGGACCACTTGTCATATGTAATTGCATCAAATGCTTTCTCACTCCTAGCTGTTGGCGCGGACAGATGCAACGGAGGACTTCGAGCTTCTCTTCAATGATTTGTTCGTCAGCATGCGGCGGGATCGGGGCAGTGTGAGGGGATCTGCAGCGGCGAAGAATCGCACGCACAACAAGATGCAGTGGGTCGCCCAGTCAGCGCGAAGGTGGTTGAGGGAGCTTTCTGCGAGGAGGGCTTCAATGTGCAGGACCACAATGCCGCTCTCTTCAAGTAGTACGTTGATGAGTATGCCCCCGATGGGCTGCGGGTACAGCACATGAGGGCTGATGAAATACGGCGAATATCAAGTAAGTGCTTTAGATTCCTGCCCGCATGCATGTATGCCTTGTGTGATAGGATAGAAGCATTCAAAGCACACGTATATCGATCATCCGCCAGACTGCTACATGCTGACGTACTATGGCCGGATGATGGCCATGAAGCCGGACCAGGAATCCTACAATGTATACTGCTCGGGCGCGTACAACCGCTGGTCGAAGGGCCATGCATGGGTGTACACAGCCCGGCGGTGGGAGAACTGGGGTGCAGCCCTTCGGCCCCTGGACCATTACATACCGCAGACTACTCAACTGAGAGCCAGTTTGGACTTTGGGCCAACTGGGGCTGCAGAGAGAGAGAATCATGATAGGTTCCAGGAGATCTTCCAGGTTGAGGTAAGCTATTTCGTTGCTGCAAAGTGCTACGCCCTAGACAACCCCTTTGGCTTCGCCTCCAATTGTCTTCGCAGTTGGAGACGCTTACCGTGGGAGTCGGCTTCCATCAGCCCCAATCAGCACCGTGATCTAGGAAGGCGCTGTGAATGCAGTCTTCCGGCCGGACTTCGTCTTCCCACTCATCATCGCGCAAGGCAGGCTTGTCACATACACCTGGACAGAAGCGATTTCCCCAGCACTGTTGGCAGGGGTCGGCGGCACGAGATGGCCGTTGCTGATGCTGCGCCCATGCAGATACTGAGGTATGTCAGTAACGCCCCGCAGCTGCCCTTTCAGTTATCTCATGTTTTGTTTGGACACTGACATGATATTGTTGATTTTGCTTTCACCAAGTGGGCTTCCTATGTGAAGCACTCTCACGCCAAGGACACCGCCGTTTGCCACGATGATCGGGACGATGGCGATGGCTGCGGTGCATAGCAGCCGTAACAACATCATCGTGTTTATTTAGCATGCATTGCGGCTCAAAACCATGCATGATTAGCGCTTCAAATGTCTATGGGGGCATGGCAGCGCAGGGTAGGCTACTCTTTCTGAGTGTTAGTACATCAAGTTGCTGCGCGGTATGTTCACGTAGAATAATATGGCTGGCGCAGGAAATATAAATGTAGGCGCCGGGTGGGTCTGGGGTTTCCGATTGTAACGGAAAGACATATTTCGTTCCCAAAGCTTGTCTGCCAATTGCATTCATATAAATCTGCATCAGTAATGATTTTTCAGGCATGTCATACATAAGACATCATGCCGCGCAATGTGCGTTGACATTCTGGGTGCTGCGATAGAGCGTAATATCATACCTCATCGAGCGTTGTAACCAAACAAGGATATATGTGCATGTACTCTGCAGTATTGATCATTTCATGCCATGCCATGATTGTTTTGATCGTGTGTTGATGCATCTCCATATTGATAGCAGTTCACAGCATTCTTTAAGGGTTGTGGTGTTGTGCGTCAGTATGCATGACTGATTTGTGTCGGCCCGGGTACCCTAGTACCAGGTACCGTAATCACAATAAGGTATTGATACACGGTACAGTAATACTACTAACACCGCATCACTTCTTACCGGGTTCCATATCACTTAGTCATTAAGTGATGATGACATCAACATTAGTATTGACTGGTATGCCGCCCGTAGTCGTCGCACGATCTGTTGGAGTCCGCCAGCACTTCAGCACCATCGCTACCCCCCCCCCCCCCGCCACCATGACGACGTCTGGAAGCACAGCGTTTCTCTCCGCCGGCGGAGACAGCCCCCCCCCCCCCCCCCCCCCGGAGTATGGGCCGCCTCAGGATCTTCCCCTACCGCAGGGGCCGCCCCTCCTCCACTATGTGACGTGCGTCAGGTTGTCGTCAGCCGAGGATGCCGAGGACAAGGTAGGCGGGCCGTTGACTCATGCACGCCTCTGCGCTTTCAACAACACCGAACGCGAGGCAGTGCAAGGCATGAACGTGTACACGTGCCTGGAGGATGCTGAAGACTCGACGGACGAGGGCTATCTACGAAGCACGTTTCGTGTGCCACTGGAGTAAGGAGCAGCTGGTGGCAGCTAGATATCGCTTTGCTGCCGGCAATAGGTTCCAGCACCCCCCTACTTGACCGATGCCGAGGCGGCTGCCGCTTTGATCAGCAGTGCTCTCTCTCTCCGGCGGAGAAAGGCGATGCCAACCCTACCAGAACCCCCGCCGTCGAAAGGTGAGTCCGAAATTTCAGTGCAGTTGGTGCTTGCTGCCTTATGCATGTGGCGACGACGCCACAATGACTTAATTATTTGTCTTTAGTTATTTAACTTAGGTCCGGCATCGACATGAACGGCAACCCACTGCAGGATCGATCTACCGGCTCCAGCCCCCTTCCCCCGTTCAGTCGTCCAGCTCCCGCCCCCCTTGATGCTCGAGCCCCCCCCCCCCCCTCCCCCCCCCACCCCGCTGCATGATACGACCAACATGCAAACGGCTTCAGCTGGGCGTGTGCGTGTGACCTCCAACTTCGTTGATACGGCGAGGATGCAAGTTGGGCGTCAACAAAAGCAAGCGCATATGCGAGCGGCAGCAACAAGTAAGCAGCCCACAAGCAGCCAGCACCTTAGCCGTGGGCAGCGGATGGCAGGCATGGTAATAGACAACACCACTCCATAAGCCGCAGCCATAGGGGCGAGGTAGACCGAGCAGAAGAGGCCCGCCGCGGCGCAGCCCCCGGACAGCAGTATCAGGCCGTCGCGCCGCAGCGGCGGCCGCGGGCACTAGAGGTCCCATGTAATTACATTTTCTGGTCTGTTTCCCAGTACTTTCGCACAGTGTCCGACCCCACCTGCATAAAACTGAAAGTGAGCGAAACTCATGTGTTAAATTTGCCAGATAGAATTAAGCGTGCTTAAATGCGCTTAATTCCAATTAGGAGCTCCACTTTCATTGGCTGTTGGGTTGGCAACATCCAGCATGGCGCTTCTGCTATATATGATAAAACCTCAAACCATCCGCCGCCCGCGTGAAATTTATTTCCGCTGTCTTTATCACGTTGTCGGCATGCATGTGGCGAACAGTACTGCAGCTCCCGCCCGTTATGTTTCAACCCCCGCGACTACTCGCGAGTAGTCGCGCTTACTGCCCCGCTTTTGTAATTTTATGTAGTATTGCAAAGTACTGTATTCGTGCCACTCCCGCCGTACCTGAGAGTGATGACTCGCGACTACTGGTAGTGATGGAGCCCTAAAGTGATGACTCGCGACTACTCGTGGCGCTACTCGTCGCGCTATTCTCTAGTACTCAGTGCAAGACATCGGTGCCATGCACATGCCTCTAGCCCGAAATAAAGTACTGCATCGCTTCACGTTGAGCCGGGGTGAAGCTTGCTACATACATGCGCTTACTCGAGCTTACTATTCTGTCAGCGCGGTTAAGCGGACCACGTTTCGACGAGTGCGGATTCGAACCCATTGAGGCAGCATGGTTTTCGCGGAGTCCATGCTATCAATTTCGAAGAAGAAAAGTTTCTTGCGCCAAGGCGCGACTGCAAGACGGCGTTGTGCAAATCCCTTCGATTCTGGCGCACTCTCTCGAGGTGGACTTTCTGCTCGGCGTAGGCTTGACGCCTCACGAGCTGCTGATGTTGACGGTGCACTTGACGTTCCTCCGTCGTCATGTCCTTTGCGCAAATCTCGCGAGCTTGGTCTCTAAGCGCTTTGCCCGCGGCGCAAATGGGACAATGGCTGAATCGCTTCACCTTTGACGTGGTGACATCCGGAAACTCTTCCTTCCAAGTCTGGCGGAAAGTGTCGAACGACACAAGCTTCGCCTCGCTCTCGGTAGCAAATCTAAAAGCGGCATGTAGTTTTAAGGGGTTTGTTAGCGACATTGTGTGTCGAAATCGTGAAAGGCCTATCGAAAGCGGGATTCATAGAATCGTCGCACGCCAAAACCGATAAACACCCGGTCGGATTAAATAAGTGGAGATATCGATGCCAAGCGGACAAATCGACACTAAATCGAATGAATCGTGAGCTATATCAGAATCGGATCGTTATCCAGTCGGCGGAATGCATGCCTATCGGACTGTCAACATCGGCACGAGTAAAGTCTTCAGCGGGACAGAATATTCCGGTCTACAACGGGACAAGGTAGGTCTCAAATTCGCGAGACAAAAAGGTTCGTCTACAGCGGGACGGCATAATTCTGATATCATCGGGAGAAAGTAGTTCGGTTATCAGCGGGACGAAGCATTTCGGTCATTAGCGGGACGCAATCGATCTGTCATAAGCGGGGCGAGCTTGTTATTTCACGAGCGCGACGAAATAGTTATGTCATCAACGCGGCGAGATATTTCTGTACTCAACGGGATGAAATCGTTTTGTCATTAGTGGGACGAAATAGGTTCTGTCAACAGCGGGACAAAATCGTCATGTCATCAACGGCAGGACGCCATTTATCATCAACGAAATGGTTCTGTCAATAGCGGGATGACATCAGTCTATCATAAGCGGGACGAAATCGGTCCATCATCAGCGGGACAAATGGTTGTCAGGAGCGGGACGAAATAGTTATGTCATCAGCGGGACGAAATCGGTATGTCATCAGCGGGACGAAATCGGTATGTCATCAGCAAGATGAAATCATTCTGTCATCAGTGGGACGAAATTGTTATGTCACCAGCCGGACGAAATATGTTTGTCATCAGGGGGAAGAAATCGTTCTGTCATCAGCGGGACAATATGGGCCTTTCTTACCACGGAGAAATCTTTGTCATTTATGGAGGCAAGTGCTTCTTGAAGGTCTCGCTGTTGCTGTATGTCGTGGAAAGGCATGATCTCGACATGACCGAGGTCATCTGAGAAGAAGTGCTCGAGGCCGAACCTAAGAAACCCCCATAATTCCGAATTCGGCATAGATCGGTTACATTTCCGTAATAATTCTACAATTTGAGCATCAGTTTTCGCACCCCGAATTAATTTTTAACACCGGCAGGTTACCCCGCTCGGTGGGTTTTCGTATTTCGTTGATACTCGAAAAATGCTCATCAACTTACACTTGGATAACAGTTCGCTTACCATTAATTTTGAAGCGTAGTGTAACGCAATAAATTTTTGGTCATATTGGTAATATAGAGGTTTGATTACACCGGGCTAGTCTGTCACCGGTATTGGTAACGTTTAGATACTACTTTGAATGCTAGCTAGAAGTACATGTACTCGCAGTACGCGTACCGCTTGGACTTCCCCACACCGGTTCGCGTAGGTACTCGTTTCTGAAGACCGTAAACGGGTCTCAAATCCGAGATGTGTAGCTGGCAACGCTTTTTGGCTACGTGGCACGCGCTACGTGCGTAGTATTAGCACGTGACCGCTCGCGCTCCTCCCTCATCATCCCGCCGCCAGCCCCATCCCTGCCCGCGACACACAAGACGAGGCACCTGAACGCCACCATATGCCTACGTTAGCGCGCTGCTACCGCGGTATGCGCGTGATGGTGCCGGCCGGTGTGTTCGATTGGCATCGGTGGGGCGGGATGGGTTGGCGAGACGGGTGGTCACGTGGGCTCCGAGCTTTGATCAAATGACGTTATATTTGACTGTATCCACCGGATACTAATCACTATTCGCACTCGTTTCGGTAGTTGCAGCTCAGGATTGTGACCCCGCTGTACACAGCTTTAACCCCGGGAGGATTTCATTTAGCGAGTAGCCGGGGAACCGGTGTGCCGATGTCCAGCGGCGCTAGCGACAGCATGCGACAGCCTTGCTACATGACGCACCCGCACCACGAGGGGAGTCCACCTTCTGCCTTTGCGCCAGCTGACCATTTAGCGTAACGGCGCCGCACCTCTCGTAGTAGGTGTGCAAGGTGTGAATATCTCTACGAGTGGACGGTCTCGACGACTAGTCTTCCACCACGACACTTGCGCACGCTACGATGGCAGGCGGCAAGAAGGCGGCAGACCCTACGAAGGCAACGCCAGCCGACAGTTTGGCCGACACGCCCGCGGAGCCGACGGAGACGACACGGCACACGACAACGCTTGCGTTACTGCAAGCGCTAGCGTTGAAGGTGCACGCTTTATCGACCCGCTCGGGGGAACATGACAACAACAAGCACAAGGAGCGGCGCGACATTCCCTCGGACGACGGCGAAGTCGGCGAGGGTGGTACATCGCGTAACCCGGTACCGTAGTGCGAAAACTGCCCGAATATGTTATATCCAAGATGTCGTTTTCCGCCCCACTCAGCTGCACGCGTGCGGGTGTGGCACAGCGCCATGTACATGCCAACCCACTCGTCACCCTGCCACATTCTTAGTCACAGCCACTCACCGCCCCGCAACCAACCGAAGCACCGGCCCTCGCAGGGGCGCAATGGACCCAATACGGGACTTTCGGCTGCCTGGCGCGGCTACTCTGGCCTCAGAGGCCAAGCAGTTCGGCATCTCCGTGGCCACCCTCAAGAACCAGTGCAGTGCGCGCACGCCCACCCACCCACATCCCTCAACTTCGCACCTATGCCGTTGCTTTACTCCGCCTAGGAAAAGTTTCTCTAACGGTCCGGGGACCTAGCCACGTGTATTAGGCAACTTTCTGGCTTAGTGGATTCTCTGCTAGTGTGTTTTACAGTCCCCTAGTCCGGTTTTCGTGGATGGGTATTTCTGTGGCAATGCGCGAGTCGGAGGATGGCACCGGCGGGGGCGTGGCCATGGACTAAACCTCGCTACCCGAACCACGACGGCACCAGGTTCATGGACCTCTCCTCGGATGTGGACTAGGACGTGGGGGGTAGTGGGTCGGAGTGGGCGTACAAGGGGAGGACGATTTGGAGCTGGCCCCGACTACCGGGTGCGTCCTGACGGCCCCGGAGCGTCTCGTCAAGCACGGCACCGTCGAATGCGGTGCCGCTTACTGCTTGCCCAACCTCGCCGAGGCGCGCGGAGGCCTTCATCATCACGGACGTCGATGGCGGGCAGCCCACCGGCCTGCTCTACAAGTGAGCGCCGCAACGTGTATGTGCGATGGCGGTGGGGTTGGGTGATTGATAATTACAATTAAGTAGAAATGCCAGTCGTACTATCTACATGCCATTCTAACTTTTCTGTTGCCGCCCCCGGCCCGCCCTTCAGGATACCGGCCGGCACACTCTGCCGGCCGGGCAAGCATGGACGCCGGCAGCCACCCGCGCTCTTCCACCCCAAGGCAGCCAAAGGTCGGAAGCCCCGGCGTGCCGATGGGACGGTAGGCAAGTACTGCGGTATTAGCGACAGGGTGTCCCCTAGCATGCTTAGGGTTGCCGGCATGCTTAAAGATGCCCAGGCCCGCCTTGAGAGAGAGCAGCGCAAGAGAGTGCGTGAGAGAAAGAAGGTGCTCATTGTCATGAAGGCGGCGGCCATGCGCTAGCCGCGTGATGTAATATTTTCACTACATCTCTCAAACTTTGGATCGCAATTGTCATGAAAAAGCTATTACAATGTTTCTATGGGGGGAAATGGCTGCGGCTCCCGTGGGCGAAGCCCGCTTGGTGCCCGGGGGGGGGGGGGGGGGAGTGCGGGGCGGGAGGGGGGGGGGCGCTCTACGTGGGCGTAGCGCGCTTCTTGCCCTATGGGCCGCGCTTCGGCCGCTCTGGTGTGGGCATCTCATGTTGGTGGCTTTCGTAAATTTTCATGTGGCCAAGGACCTGCCCCAACCCTGAACTCTGGGTGCCCAGCAGCGCCCCTCCGGTAGGCAGTCTTTGTGACGGTCACGCTGAGCAAGTGAGCGTGCTCAGACCCGTGGCGATCACAGTTCAGCAGGTCGCCATACTAGCTTATGTAATCAGGGATATGGCACTGCAGAATGTGGCAGTACACGGTGGCAGCGTCATTCTCACCTGCAACATTGACAAATGCATGCACGAATTTCTCTGCCACCTGCTTGACATGTTGTGCGCGAGCCTCCTGCAGGTGCAGAGGTGACAGCTGGGCGGTGCCAAGTACGCGAGCTGGGTCCACGGGCTCCAGCAGCAGCTCCAAGCTCTGGAGTTGCTTGCAGATTTCCCAGGCAGTCTGCGCCTTCACATCATCGGGGGCGCTTACCGTTGGGCAAGTCTCCCTGACGTGCTCCAGCGCCTTGTCGTACTTGGCGATAAGCTTCACGCACTCTGCGCCGATGAAGGACTCCTTCTTCATGGCAATGGAGACAGCAACTTGCTTCTTGTTCTTTCTCTTCTTGCTGTTGACTGTGATGCCGAGCTCGTCGAACATCCACTGCCGCAGGGCCTGTAGGTACTCTGGGGTGGCGCAATGGCACCGGACTGTGTAGTAGTACATGCCCGCCGTGATGCAAAGGTTGGTGTGCATGAGATCATGTATCTTATGCTTGGCTTAGATGTGCAGCAGTGGGGGCTTGGGGTACCTGCAATGTGCATATAGTTATAAACAATTAGCAACATAGTATTACCAATCAGCATGAAACATGTCAATACATATGCAAACGCTGCAAAACAATTCGAGATAACAGACCTCTCCGCAGCATGCAACCTTAGTTGCAAATTCCCTCAGTTCCTTCTTTATCTCCTTTGGGGGGACATCGGGGATCATCTTATTGCAGCACGGGCACGTGTATGCCTTGTCCACGATGCCCTTTACAAAATTGTGAGACGCGCATGCCGGCTAGCTCCTTCTCCTTGTTATGTACCGCCGGGCTGGCTGCTCGGCGCGCTGCACCGCCTCGCCCTCACAGAGCTGCATCACCTCAGCATGCAGCTCAGCCAGTTGTTCCTCCACGCTCCGGCGTGCGAATTGTTGCTCCTGTGCTGTTGATTTGGTGGCCGCCAGGTGCGACTCCAACGAGGCGACCGCGCCATCGCGCCCGGCGTGCGGGCGGGCAGCGTAGCGCCGTGGCCCACGCACATTGCTGACGAAGGGCCCAGCGCGTGCCGCTTTCGAGGCCTCGTCATTGCCTTGGCGGGTCGAGGCCGTCGACAACAATAGCTGGTGCCTTTGTTACTCGCGTTTTGAGGGCGACGGGCGGGCGGGCCGTTGCCTAATGCCGCGTCCGCGGGCGATTCGGTACCCCAGACAGCACCATCGCGGTCAAACCCTGTAACTACTAGTGCCCCCCAACCCCCCCCCCCCCCCCCCCCCCCCCCCCGGCGCCCCACGGTCCTCTTGCCACTCTCTTGGACTGACCGACGACCGACCTCGGTGGGCCATGTGGCAGGGATGGCATGGCACCACCGCCGGCGGCTGTGCCTGGCGCTTTTGTATTGTCCGTGGTGTATTCGGAATCCGAACTACGGTACGGGTTACCGCGGGAATTTGTGTGGGCAAGGAGCCGGAGCACGACGCCCGGACAACCGCTGCTACGGGGGGTGCGCGCGGCGCCACGGCAGTGTTCATCGACCCTCGGGATTGGGAAGACCTCTTGCCCCCGGCGTACCAAGACTGCCCCCCCCCCCCCCCCCCCCCCGCCGGGCGCCTCACGCCCGAGCCTGTGGCGGCCCCGTAACGACAAGGTCGACCGCTACCTCACTGAGGCCAACAAGACTGCGTCGCGCGACGAGTACCACCACCTGCTGTGCTATGGCATCTACCGCGCCGCCGCTAACGCGGCGGCTTAGACAGCTTTGGCTACGCTTCTCGCGCCCGATATCCCCACCCAAGACCGCGTCGACGCCCTCGACCTACTCGACGCCACGCATCGCACGCTTGAAGCCGTGGGCGACGCGGATGAGGCAAGGCTCACCTACCTTCGCGTCGGCGTGGGCAGAGACTACCGCCAGTACGTACGGCAGTGCCATCCGCCCATTCCTACCGTTCTGCGCTGAGCATGGTGTGCCGGCCCTAGTTTCCACGGCGGCAACCGTCGCGCGCTACATCGCGTGGCAGGGTTTGCGGGGGACTATCAAGGTAGCCAGTCTGCAGCCTTACCTTTCCGCGATCAACGGTTTCTACCGCGACCACGGCGCGGAGCCGGTGGCGCAAGGCGACCTCATCAGCAAGGTGAGAAAGGGCCTCGCGGCATCGCAAATTGAGCCAGACCCGCCTGGGGTCCGCACCCACGTGCCCGCCCGGTTGACCACACGGACATTGCGGCTGACGGAGACCCTGCGTGAGGAGTTGGGACCCACATGAACCCGCGACCAGCTTCCTCGTATCCTCTTGTTCCGCGCCGCGATGGCAGTCGTTGCCATGTATGTGTTCTACGCGGGTGGCAAGGCTGGCGTGGCCTGCCAAACGGTCGATTTGACGGTTACTGCAGATGGCACAATCCTATTGTACCATCGGGACCGAACAGGCAGACGAGGGCAGCACCGTGACCGTAAGTTACAGTGCCAGATTCCGGCTCGCGCGCAGCCCCGGATTGCGGCCATGGTGCTCTATTCTGATGCCGCACGCGCAGTTTACTACTGCGGTCAGCGCGGACTGCCAGCAGCCCGGTGGGCAGTGACCCATGACGGGCCGGCGGCATCGTGGACATCGGTCACCGTTACATACTGGTTGCAGTTAGTGGCACATATGTTGGACCCGCCTCCCGCACCCGCCTCCCGCCCGGGTTTGTGTGGACGTCACACTCTCTCCGCAAAGGCGCGGTCACTGCGGCGTATGCCATCGGCGTGGCGCTGCAGAAGATCAAGCACTTTGGCAGTTGGGCGCAGTTGTCCAACGTCGTGCTCGACTAGTACATCAATCCCACGGCGCTGCCGTGTGCGGCATCGTGGCAGCTCTTCGGTTGGCTTACCCGTTGGGGTGGGCCGCCAGCGACAGGCTGCCCGCCCATGGGCGGCATGCTGGCAAATGCGGCCCCTCATAGAGGGTTCCCGCTAAATTTATAGCTCAAATTAGATAGCTATCGACATCGCGCCACGTCGCCCGCATAACCGCGCTTTATGTAATTTACCGCCGCTTTGCTACTCCGCAGCTGCTTTACCTCCGCCGCGTCTGCGATCGCGTCCTCGTCGGGCGCCCGAGGGTCCCCCTCCTCATCCTCCCACTCCATGTCCACCCAACCCGTCAGCTTCAGCTTGTTCCGCATGTCACTCCACTCCTTGAACCCGGCCTCGCCCTTTTTCAGCACGACCGTGGGATCGCGCTGTTGGTTCTTGACCGCCGACCACTGACTGTCGTTCATGTCGGCCTTCCGCTCGCTACCCGCCCGCCACACCGCCACCATGGCCTTCACCTTCTCCGACAGGTTTTTCCCCACCGGCAGCTCAATGTCCGCTGCAGGAGCCACCTCCAGCAGATCCTCGCGTAGCTTGGACTCCAGCTATGCCTAATCCCCCCACTGCTTCGACCGCCAGTACGCGGGGACGCCTGCGCCGTCGGCGGCGCGCCGCGGCGCCAAGATCCACGAGAGTTCGCTGTCTCACCGCTTTGACCAAGCATACCCGGACGAGTGGTTGTTGGTCTTCTCGGCTGCGCGGGACATAGTGGACAACATGGCGCGGGTCACTGGGTGTTGAGTGGGTGCAAGCGGTGGCGGCGGACGTGGGTTGCTGGAAGATGCAGAGTGGAGCTCGCGCGGGTGGACCTCCCCAGCAGTCCCACGGGCCGCGGAATTTAAGAGCTATCCAATTCATTTTACCGGTCATAACAGAAGCTATCCAAATCGCCAAAATCCGCGGCGAGCTATCTATTTGCGAGCAATTAGATAGCTCGGAGAGCTATCTAATTGCGTACGCGGGCGTTACGCGCTGACGTGTCAATAAAGTGCTATCTAATTAGAGCTATATTTTTAGCGGGAACCCGCTAATGGTTAAATGGTTATATTGGTAATATAGAGGTTTGATCACACCGGGCTATTCTGTCACCGGTACTGATAATGTTAAGATTCTACTTTGAATGCTAGCTACCAGTAGCTACCTGTACTCGCAGTACGCGTACCGCTTGGACTTCCCGATGTCCAGCGGCGCTAGCGACAGCATTCGACAGCCCTGCTACATGACGCACCCGCACCACGAGGGGAATCCACCTTCTGCCTCACCAGTTGGCGCAATCCACCCACCCCGCTATGCTACCCTTTTCAATGCGGACAGTACGCCCCGTGGGCCTACTCACACCCAAAAATGTAAGAGATTTACATCTTTGGCAAAGGCGGCCCCACAATGGTTAAATGTTCGTACATTTAACCATGATATTGCGTAAATAATATTCCGTAACTACCATATTGCGTGAACACCTCTACAGGTACGGGTACCGTACTCGTACGATGTCGGCAGCATCGTTTGGAGTCTATACACACCACGACTCGGAGTCTACTGCCGATACCTGCTGGATGTAATTATTAGTCGAGCAAGTTCCCTTATCCCTAAATGCTCCGTCGTGTTTAAAATACTCAACACTTGAGCAACTGTTGGGCAACAAAGCGCCGCCGCACGCAGCGAACGATTGTCGAGACGCCTTGTTTGGGCACGCGACAAGGGTGATGTCGTGCATGACAGCAACGGCCGTCCCGACGGCACGGACGCTCTCCATCTCGTCCGTACCGGTTTGTTGTGGTAGACGTAGCTCTCGTCGTTGACAGCCGTGACGCTTGACGGCCATGGTACCGAACGCGTGCGCCACACCTAACCTCCAGATATTGAATCACTGCAAGAGGTTGCTCCTCCTCTGCGGGAGCCCCGTAGCCCGTAGGCCGGTACTGTGACTCGGCTACGGGTGATGAGGTTAAAACCCCCCAACGGGGACCCCCTAGCTCCACCACATCGTTGTGCACATGGTCACCAAACCTCTCTCGGCTGCCAAACCGATTGGGCAGGATTGGGAAACAACTTCGGGTACACGACCCATGTAAACCACAGTTACCGGGGGGGGGGGGGGGGGGGGGTTGCTGTCGCTGCCGACGAAGAAACGCATGAGCGTGGCACGACGACTCGCACCGACAACGTGGTCCCCGGTGCAGACTTAATCAGCCATGGACCTCACGCGCGCAAGTGCGCGAAGCCGCGGCATTGAGCTAGCTGGAAGATGGTCTGGCGAGTGGCGGTGGCTGCCCTGAGTAGCTTCCCGGCCGGAAGCGGAGCGTCACTGGCGGTAGCGCAACCCGTACTGGCGGTACCGGAAATATAGCTGGGTGGAACCACAAAACCGTACGGGAAGCGCTAGGGCGGTTTGCATGTCTTCTGGAAGAGGAAACCCCAAAAACCAATATTTATTTAGATCATATCGTCGCGCGGGCTTTGTGCCGCTATCCGTTATCTAACCGTTGTTTAAGCGAATAATCCGTTATCCTGTGAAGGCAGCGGCAGGGCATATTGCAGTACATACGGCGGTAGCTCCAGCATATAAAATGCGTGAGCTAGCTGCAGATGGTCGCTCCTACATACTCCATCTTAGCAAATGTCTAATTATTACATCAATAGGGCTTATAGCAAATGGTCGATAAGTAGTCCTGACACACACCTGGTAATTTACAGCTGTTGCTGGTACTGGTGTGAATTACAAGAAGGGCAGTAACAACTATTGCTGGTACTGGTGTGAATTACAAAAAGGGCAGTTCCCCAGAATTAGAAAATCAATTGCTGGTACTGGTTTGAATTACAAAAGCGTAAGCAACAAGAGCCTACCGAGTAGTACAACGTGGTACTGGTACCTGTAGTCGCTACACAAAAAACATCAGCACATTCCCTGACACCTCTCCTCCGTTGCCTTCGTCCGGTCTCGGCCCCTACCGTTACAGTCTTGCTGCCGCGTTAAGATTTCAAGGATATCGTAAGTTCAAGGTGGCGCTGCTCATCTATCCACGACTGCCAGTTCATGTGCCTCTGCTGCGCCAATTCCTACGGCGAGACGTTCCACTACTGAACATCAAGTGAAGAGTACCGAAGGATATTCGCACATGTACCTGTAGTCGCTACTGTATCGTCGCTGCGAACCCCGTACAGCCTTACCTGCAGAATCACACAGAGATTTGAAGCTGCCGTTGCTCAGCCTACAGGCGTGTGCTTCATTCCGGGACGAGCTTCAAGTTCTGCCCGGCGACGGAGACTGCGAGCCCCCAACGCGGCTTGTGACTGCTGCCTATTGCAAATTCGCGATGGGGGACGAGCAGCGAGCCCCAGCACAAGTGCTGTCCGGCCTAATTGTAAGTCCCGGCAGAGGATGCAAAGCAGGGTTCACATACTCCAAATTTGCCGACGACAGGATCGCAAGTCTAACGTTGTCATTCACAGTGCTAGTACTAGTCGCTTTGTAGATCCCCCCCCGCCCCCCCGAGAAAGCACCAACTACTTAAAACGACTCACTGACGTTCAGGGGGGCGTTTTTCGTTTGTCACGCTGCCCGCCCCGTCCACGCTGCCTTGCACCGGTAGCCCTTCCTTCGGCCCGTTGTCCCAGCGTCCAGACACATCTACACGCTGTAAAGCCCTATGGCAACGATGTACATATCGAAATCCAAGGCCTCCTCACGTTCCAATCATACGGTGACTTGTTGGGGCTACCAGCAGCCCTGAACGACATGCCGACGCGCAGCTCCTCCCCCAGTGCCGCCTAGCGCTGCGCGCCCGACTATCGATTGCTAGCGCTACTGCTTCCGCCACTCATTACCGCGCGTGGCGCGGCGGCGATCACGCGCGCATATTACATACCAGGCCCAAAACAAAAACTCCCCCCCCCCCCCCCCCCCCAATCAAATACACATCAAATTTGATAGATATCTAGGATGCATATCTAAGATACATATCTAACAATCCAGATTTGCTCTGCAACCCTAACACTGTCCCCCTGAACTGTCATTTCGACATTTCGCTTTAGAGCCTACCCGTGCTTTGTTCAATGCTGACATTGATGCGCCCAACGGTTCTGCAATCCCGTCGCAGGAGGTGGTTGAGAAACTCCGGCACTTCCTGGGTCCCACCGGAGTCAACAAACTGAAACTTCCAGAGGTAATAGGAATGCAAACTGTGTAGGCATGGGGTGGGAACTCGCGTGACAAATTACTGACTCTTCAGGGGGTTTGCGAACGCCATGGAAACCACATTGCAGCAATGCTTTCATGAAGTCTAAAACGTCTTGTTGTAACCTATTCATGTAACCAGGTTGTAGTCCTCGGTAGACAGTCTGAAGGAAAATCAAGCATCTTGAATTATCTGATTGGGAAGGACGATGTGAGCAAGCATGTTCTGACTGCAACCGAGGGGTTAACAACAAAGGTGAGCGCTTACCCATCTTCAGCCTGCAGTCTCTGCCATCACTGTAGAGTTTTGATTCCAAGTAAGATGGTATACCATAGAGCCACACATCTTTTCAAGGGGCAGCTTCTATGGGGACTGGCCCTAGTAGTGCACTTAGGCCTGTTGTCCACAATGTGTTCGACATGCTGAGCCACCCGTTTGAACTCTTGGTCAAGTTGTCTGACACTGCTGCAGCATAGGACGCTCACCCCCCTTTCCCTCGCATTTTTCACAACCTGGCAGATTACCATGCGAGTTACCTTGCTTAGCAACCGGCATGTGGATGAGACTACTGGACGAGAGCTGGATTGGTTTGCAGCAGTAACACACAAGACTGCTGATCAACCGGATCAGGTTCAGGAATTTTGTGACCCGATGAGATTGAGGCAGGTCCTATGATGCAGCTGCGCAACCTCAAGCCTGCACACCCTTGTTTATGTCAGATATAACGACAACAGTCCATGGAATAGCATTGCCCAATATTATACAAGAGCCTCTCAGCCAGTTCAAACGCGCTTGATAAGGCTTTTCAGACAAACATGTGCGTTGCCACCTTTATCTGTATGCTGATGAATCTTGGGACTCTAAGACGATACGTTTGCCAACTGATCCATGTCAGGGAGCACATTGAAACATTTCAAAATGATCGTGAAGTTTTGGACGGCAACGTATATTTCAACATCAAGTGCTACTCGTCCACGTATAAGTATCCATTTACCCTTGTAGATTTGCCAGGTCTGCCAGGTAACAGCAGCGACCAGAACTACCGCGCTGCTCTTGATATGGCATTGAAGCACATTCGCGATCTTGAAGGTATGATGAATTTTAGTCAACACTTTTGGTCTGGCGTCTCCTCCATGGTGCAGAAAATGGCACGCTGCATTGGTGGCTGATTGTATTCACTCTGTGACAAATCTGCTGTGCTTCAGGATGTGTGGTTATGAATGTCTCCCAGGCGGTAGGCAATCACGATCTTGGCAATGACGCCATGTTTGGATTCTTGGAGAACGATGTCGGTTGGCAGAAGGAGCGGATAGAGCGCAGCACTATCCGTGTCTTCACTATGATAGACACCGCCACGTCTGCTCAACGTATGTGACAGTGGCAAGCAAGCTGTGGCAATGATGATGAATGTACTTCACGTGGTGCCGTTGTCATGCTTACAATAATGCTTGCACCCTTCTCGTACAGGAGAAAAAATTCTCAAAACGGTCCTGTCTGAAGAAGCCCAAAGACGATACCCGCAAGGGACTTTCATCGTCATTAATCAGCCTGATGCCAGAGAGGTACGAGTCTTTGATTGCCCTTGCAACATGATCTCACTGCCTTGTACTGCATTGCACAACCTAATGTGCCTGTTGGCTGACGGCGAGACCTTGCACGCTGAAACGGACCGTCTTCAGATATTTAAGAGCGATACGGGATTCGAGCCATACCAAGCCTGCTGCGGGCATGATAAACTGGCTCAGCGGATTTCCACGCTGCAGCTTCAGGCGGCACAGGATAGTGTGCCTTCCATGGAGCGCGGCATTGATGATGCGGTGAGTGATGTGTCCCGGCTCAGGCCTCAGCCTGCGGTTGCTGTGACTGCATTATTTCTTACTGTGCAGCTGCGCTCTGTAGCTTACAACACGTGGAATTCCTTAAGCCAATCAAAGTAGATGGACAGAAATGCAGGAGCTATGTGCTTGTGTGTACGTATTTGCGGCCACAGCCACTTAGTCTTTGTTTTTCGCGATGTAGATCAAATCCAGCCAAGAGAAGCTGCGCCTGCTGGGAGACCCCCTCCCTGACACAGATCACTCCAGGGCCATGTATTTTTCTCGCGTCATGCTACAAGGCCTGATAAACCAACTTAACAACAAGAAGGGATTCAGGGATGACAACGGAAATGCAGGTCAGCAAAAAGTGGTGAAGATGCTCCAGGCATGGGCGGATTCCCAGACCGACCCTACATCATCTTCTCTAAAGAGGCGAGTCACCCTACCTCGGCCATGATAAGCTCACCTGAGCCGAGCAACACATCTCTCGAACGAATCCGATCTCCATGCTGCTAGTTTACGCAAACATATGGGCATGTGCACGCACTGATTGTACAAATGATCACTGTAGTAGGCAAGCAGATAACCCATTTCAGCACATGGACACACAATGACAAATCCCGAATTCATTGGATTGGTTCCAAGGTCTCTCAAGTGTTTTTGGTTTTATTGTTTCTCACAACAAGCGCGTTCAACTGTGCAGAACGCTGACCTCATTGGACAGTGCTGAAGATTGGTACAAGAGGGTGTCACGGTATGTCAACTCGTTTGGTGACGGCAACGCTCATTCGCGCTACAACAAAAGTATGAGCCTGGCAAACGAGATTCAGCGAGAGGTGGTGCATCCCACACTGGTGGATACCTGCTGCAGAGCTCTGGATGATTGCTTCAGTAAATGGTCTGAGTACTGTGAGGAACATCTGCAGCACATTTTGTACACAAACACTGACGCAGAGAGCAGGGTGATGTGGGATCGAATGCCTGAGCTTCGCAACTATGTGGAAAAGAAGGTCAAGGAGTCTGTATTGGTAAGCTTCCGACTCTATGAGCCATTTCCTGGCTTTGTCTTCCTGCGCTACTTGCTCTGAGCCTTAACATCTGCACTCAGTCCCGTTTGGCCCCATGCCGTGAACCTGTGTTGCACGATTAGGCTGCAAAGGACAATGCAAATGGGCATTTACAGCGCACCTTGGACATGTACGATTACGTCTGGGAATTTCATTCGCCGGAAGAGCTGCCTTTGGAAGATGGGCAGAGGGAATGGAATCTTTCTGGGAGCGCATCATCATGGGGGAAGCTCCGCGCAGCTGCAGAGACAGAAATACTGAGGAATCTGGGCACAAATGTGCTTGGCGGTGTGCCTCTACAGCTTGCCAGTGGTGCCTTGGAAGCTGCCATTGAGACTGCAAAAACTTCTGTGCATGAGACCCTTGGCAAGCTGTGGCCAGCAGAACCCTCCAGGCGTGCAGCCTTGTCACAGGCAGATGCAGCCAATGGCCACCGGCTTGATCGAGCCCAGTGGAAGGAAATATATAACGAGGCAGTGGTGTTTCTCAAGGACTACAATGAGCGTGTTGTATGGAGCTCTTTGCAGGTGAGTGAGCTTACCTTCACCCTAAAACCAAAACCCAAAACCCTAACAAAACACTAACACTCCTGCTGATTTCTATTATCCGTGACTATCTATCCTCAGCAGCTTAGAATCCAACACATTGCGCGTACTTAGTTCGATTGTTGGAACAATGACAAGCCATCCTGAGGCTTTGCGCTGGTGAATTGGGTGCACAGACTGCAACAGTGAGAATCGTCCATACCTATCTTCTCCGTGAATACAGTGCCAACCTGTGGAAAATGGACAAAGATATCCAGAAGGAACTTGAGACTGGGGACACACTGAAGAAATTGATGCAGGAGAACCCAGAGACACAGCAGCAGAGGGGCGAGCTGATCTCTATGATTGCTCAGCTGGAGGACTGCAAAAGGCAAGTTCAAAAACAGAACCTTCCTAGCCAGAATCACAAACAGAACAACCAACCCCCTGTGGTTTCTGAAGTAACATCTGACATGTGAATTTTGAATGCAGAACTCTGGCAGCGTACAAGAGGATTAATCTGTGACATGGGAGCATCTTCCTCAGATGACACTGACTTTTGCAGCATCACCACTTCAAATTGCTGATTGTATTGCCTCAGAAGATGG
The DNA here is from genome assembly GCA_006384855.1 of Tetraselmis striata. Lineage (NCBI taxonomy): Eukaryota > Viridiplantae > Chlorophyta > Chlorodendrophyceae > Chlorodendrales > Chlorodendraceae > Tetraselmis > Tetraselmis striata. The sequence continues at coordinate 173,030 of VCJN01001388.1, forward strand.
GCGACCTCTGTTTTGTGCCTGTTGATGCGTTGTTTTCCAGTGCAAGAAATGATGGATATATGCCAGTTACAGATATTCTCCGTTTCATAATGAGCATTTTGTGGTCGCTCCTTGTTGCTCGGTGCATTTTCTTATTTGTCCTTTGAACCCCCCCCCCCCCCCCCCCCCTCCCAATTTACATGCTTGGCCTAATCCAGCAACGTGCGGCGAAAAATATCATGTAATTCTACCTCTTTCCCCAGCAAGCATATGTCTAAGTAATCTCTCCCATGGCAGCTTGGCCTTGCAATCAGGTCCTGCCAGCCTTTATTCAGCATTAATGCACACGCATATCGCCATGAGAAACCCTGTTAACATAATACATCGCGCAGAAATCTCCCTGAGCTGGGTGAATGACTTACATCCCTGTGTTGCTGGCGCTAAAAAGGTTGACTAAATGTCGAAATTACTCGGTATGCGCGGCAACCTGCTCAGGGGCGAGTCAAATGATGGAGTAGGGCTCTGTGGCGCTGTTAGTTGATACTCGTCAGGCAGAGTCCGTGTAAAAGTGCTGAGATGGACTTCTCTCATACGGCGTTCAGCAGTTCTAAGCTGCTCGAGAAGGTGTTTCAGCTGCTCCAACTGGCTCATAATGTTGACACTGACATAACGGGCACCAGCTTGTGTAGAAGAACCGTCCTCAGCATGTTCCGCTGAAGAATCCGACGCTGAAATGGTATCATTAACATGCATCTCCACGGCAGGGGGCAGTGTCCCACGTAGCCACCGCGTATAGACAGGCACGACTTTGGACTGAAGCTCCTCCTCAAAATCTGTTGGGACTACGTAGACCAGTCCCTCGGAGCATGCAGTTCCCAGGAATCTCCGGCCCCAGCTAACAGACCTGGCATGTGGGTGAGTGAATATTCTCTTGTGACCTGCTGCGAGATCACGCACCAGTCCTGTGGCACTTCCTGCTCTAGCTGCACGCGCATAGTATGGAGCCGATATGACAACTTCATCGCCGCCGACACTCGCAAGCAGATGCGGGGGGCTGTTCGACCAGCTGATCCCGGTGACAGGCTGGCCATTGTGGAGGTTTTCAAGTGTGAAAGGCTCCCAAGTCGAAGTGTCGTACAGAAGAACGGATCCATCTTTAAGCCCACAGGCCACCCAGCTGCCGCAGGGGCTCCACTTGCAGGTTCCCGTTTCGCACTGCAATGCGTTCTCCACGCGCGTCAACAAGGCTCCGTTGACGTCGAGGACGAGCAGTGTGCCGCTCCTGCACGCCACGGCTAGCTGTAGCCCCTTGGAAACAGTTTCGCCCCAGCCCAGGGCAAGTGGCTCGTGATCTGAGATGTCTGCCAATGCCTGTTGGAGGGCAGAAAGCTCCTTGGCTTTGAACCATACTTGGTGCTTCCCGCGATGCTTTTGGCATCGGCTCCAGAGTTGCACGGACCTTCTCCTGATGTCCAACGACGCGAGAATGCCCGTCGATTGCGCAAAGGACAGGTCGTCCACCTCCATAACCTCCCTACCCATGAGTTTCAGTATATCACAAGAGGAATTTGGTCCCCTTGGTGCGAACTGGCGAAGTGCGTACCCCCCTGTGGTGCCTTCGTCAGCAGCTCTACCCAAGGTATCCTTACAGCCGCCGCTGAAGATGTATCGGCCGTCAGGAGTCCACGTCACGCAATTGGTTCTGCCTGGACCACTCGGGTATGCGTTCAGCTTCGTGTATGTCATCTCTTTCCCTGTCTTTGCATCCACCACCGCGATGAGCCCATTCGATGTGCCAGCGGCGAACACGTCATCTTGAGGGTGGAAGGCCAGGTGTGTCAGGCCGGGCGTCGTTGTCGCCGCGTTGTAGGCCGCATTACCGCCCATACCAAGAAGGGCCGCTATGCCAGCTCCAGCAGGCCAAAGAAGGAAAGCCATATGAGAGGATTCGGCCACACGGCTGCGGTCTGACCAGGCGGGTGGAGCTGGCGAAGGACGCCAAGCCTCTTGATATACGCGACGGATGCTGTCTCACGGCAAACTCACGAGGTGGGCTACCGCTAGTGGGCCTGCACGCGGAGAAAACGCCATGCAAGCATGCCGCCGTTCCAGAGTATACCCGTACCGGTAAAAGCCCTGAACCGGTACCCCCCGTACTAGCGGCCTGCCGGGGGCGCGGCGGGTTGGCCAACGGAGTGGTCCGGTATTGTAACGGGTTCGTTGCTATGTGGCGATGCCGCGGTGCGCGCGCCGCGAGAAGGTATATAGTAGAGATGACGATGAGGTCGTACAGGTACCTCGTAAAGTAAAGTAAAGTTCGCCCCGGGACATCGGCCGAAGCCGCCCCAGCACTTGACCTCGTGCGCCAACTGCAGTCGTAGGTCTGGCATAGCCCATAGACCATTGCCTCATTCGAACCCCGAAGGGCTAATGCATCAACCGGGTAAACCCGGGACACGTCGGGCCGATATTGCCGAAATGCATCGGCCAGGAATCGAACCCGGGTCTCTCGCATAGGTACCTCGTACCAGCGACCAGTAGCGACCAGCATCGCACTTCCGAAATGCTTTGCTCCGCGCGATGGGGCATTGCCCCGACTCGAATTTTCCACCTACGAAATCCCGTGTACATTACCGCTGTACATTCCGCGGGATTGTTATTGCTGATGATACACCCGTCGAGGACAGCGGAAGCAATTTCAACAAAGTACAGCAGAGTTCATAACACGTCAGATCCGAGGCGGTCATTCCCAGCTAACGACTCGTCGTGCTAGAGACCAGTCCCTATCAGCAGCATGTTAGTCAGGCCGCGCGATCGAAACTCCGACTAGGGGCTCGGTGGCCCGGCCATCCGCACGCCCACGGCGCACATCTCAAGATGGGAGGAAGCGCACGGCGATCAGCACGCGGCTGGCCGGGCGGCGGGGCTCTAGACTTATGAAAATCCTGTGTAGAGGCCGACCCGGGGCGACAGACACGCACACACCGAGAGGAAACTCCGACTAGGAGCCTGGTGGCCCGGCCATCCGCACGCCCACGGCGCACATCTCGAGATGGGAGGAAGCGCACGGCGATCAGCACGCGGCTGGCCGGGCGGCGGGCTCTAGACTTATGGGAATCCCGTGTAGAGGCCGAGCCGGGGCGACAGACACGCACACACCGAGACGAAACTCCGACTAGGAGCCTGGTGGCCCGGCCATCCGCACGCCCACGGCGCACATCTCGAGATGGGAGGAAGCGCATGGCGACCAGCAGCACGCAGCAAGCCGGGCGGCGGGGCTCTAGACTTATGGGAATCCCGTGTAGAGGCCGAGCCGGGGCGACAGACACGCACACACCGAGACGAAACTCCGACTAGGAGCCCGGTGGCCCGGCCCTCCGCACGCCCACGGCGCACACCTCCAGATGGGAGGAAGCGCATGGCGACCAGCAGCACGCAGCAAGCCGGGCGGCGGGGCTCTAGACTTATGGGAATCCCGTGTAGGGGCCGAGCCGGGGCGACAGACACGCACATGCCGAGACGGCAGCGACGCAGCGGAAGATGGGAGGATCGACTAAGGCTAATCGGTTGATCGCGTACGAGATAATCCTTACCATCGACGAATCTCAGTCAAGGTATATAATGTAGGTACTACGGCTGGTCGGTGCACTGGTAGTGTTAAGTGGACAGGTAGCGCATCTTACCTTGTCTGGGGTGAGAGTCAATGAGTACGGCGGGGGGTCGTCCCCACTGGGGCGCTCCATGGATCACGACAGCGGTTCCGGGATGGGCGGTTGGGAAAGGGTGTCGCTGGGTGGGAGGAAGTGCGGAGACTGATGGAGGGCAATGGATCTTCATCCCTCCGCTGCGCCGTTGTCTTCTTGCGTTGTCGCTGGCGCCCGCGGCACTCCGAGTCTCCGACCACCCGGATATCATCATACTCCTGCGACGCGCGGTTGCGGGAACGCGTACTTTATGGCGTTTTGATGTCGAGGGAGTAACATTCTCGTACCATAAAGGGATTTCAGGGTCCAGAAATATCCGGGATTTCGTAGGTGAAAAATTTGTGATTTGAATCACTCCGGTTATATCTGTGTTCGGGCAGGAATGATTATCTGAGGTCCGGCTGCGAGGCCATTCGAATCACGCATTACTCGCATGGGCCGACGCCCAAACGGGTAGGGCGGACCTTTCGTGGTCAGTGCCGGGTATTTTCATGGCAGTGGTTTAGACGGCGATCCAACAGTGTTGGAAATTCCGTCAGTGGCATTGAATTAGTCTTGCAAAATGCTTCGGCAATTTGCTTGATGACTACAACGGAGCGCCGCCTACCCAGGGAATTCCGTAACTAGATCGCTGCCTAAACGACCGTCATAGAGACGCTGCAAGGGTTTCACTGGTGCCAATCCTGTCCAGGGGCGGGAAAAACAAAGTACATGTACATGTAGTCGATCCGCCGTTCGCAAGCGGGTTTTATGCGGAATGAGGAGGGCCCCATGGAAGTCGCCAGCTTATTCGACATCGTGGCTCGTCGCCAAGCGTTAGGTCTACCCACGTACATGCACGCGGGATTTATTGACTTCATGAGGGCATATGACACCGTACCTCATGAACTTTTATTCCTAAAACCACAAGCCCTAGGAGTCACGGGTCATATGCTTACCTTCATATACACTTACTGTGCTTCCTTGCTTTATACATGGATAGTATGGTACGGGTTATGACAGGGGTGGCCCCGGGAACACTGTTAGGCCCCATACCTAAAGAGCGTGGCCTCCGACAGGGGTGCCCCGCTTCCCCCATCCTATGTAACATATTTATTACCGATATATTCGATGGGGTAGAACATCTAGGGTGTGAGTACCAGAGTGCACCGACACATTTCCGGCAAGGATGGAATCGGGGGCGCCAGTCATGCTGCATCGCCGTCGCTGCCAAGACCGGTTGTGGCCCGGCCGTGTTCGCGGCTAAAACAAGGCCAGCAAGCGCGGCGAAGGGGGCGAAGGCGAATGCGTATTGGAAAGTCAGCCCCTAGCGCCGCTTGTTGGTCCCTACCAGAAGTCGCTACTGGTGGTAGTAACGAAGACCAAACGATCGGTGGATGGCGGCAGAGATATGGTTACAATATTTCAATAGATATTCACAATTTGAATTTCATTTGATTTATAGGATATTAAAGGAATGAAGACCGGCTGTTGAACTTGAAAACATTGCATATATCCAATTCTGCCACTGAAATGTTGACTCGTTTCAATGATCGAAATCCCCGTCGACTCTCATGCACTACAACAAGCGGATGACGAGTGGACGACCGCGCCGCGGGGCTGATATAAACGAGCAAACGGTAGCAGGAGGAATTTCTCATGCTCGAAATGGTGTGAATTACAAAAGGCCAGTAACAAATCCACCGCGAAAAGCAGCGCTAGGAAATCAACACAAGCCGCTTAAAAGTGCCCCGCGTACACGAGGCGGGAAGGGCGAGTGATGCGCGCCCGGATAAGAGTCCGGCCCACGCGAGCACGTGTATGTATGTGAGGTAGGCCGGGTGATCCAAGGACGTGCAGTACAGCTTCGGCAATAACTGGGTTCATGGCGGAAGAATCTACGGCGTTTGTTGAGGCAGTGTGCACGCTCTAGAGCCGCCACCAAGCTCACGACCCTAAAGAAATCTCCTGCGAGTAAGGCCTCCTCAAGAGCCCGGACAGTGCACCGAGTGCCCTGCGATGAGAGGGCGCCCCGATTCGCGGCCAAGCATGCGCATGCGACGGCGCGCACTGTGCGGCGCACCGCCCCCTTACTCACCTCACCCACTACTATGTAAGCCGAAGACCATGCCCGTGTACTCCGACATGTTCAGAATATCTCGAAGCGGGCCCTTATGTCACGGCTCCGTGTCGTGCCACGCCGTATCCCGCACTGACAACCCCCGTTGCATGTCGCCTAACAAGGTGCGCTGAAACCAATTCACAGCCACGGCCCGGGCTACTACGATGTACTTGACCCCGCACCGCGTGGTTTTGAGCTCCACCAGCCCAGGCTTCAAGCACCGGGGATAATAGCATCCGATCACGACGCTGAAAGCCGGGAGGGAGGGCTCTACGTCTGGCAACATGTCCATGAGTTAATCTACGACGGGGACAGTGCTGTCCAAAGGCATTGGCTAATGAAGCAAGCCGCCCATCTCTTGGGGACGGTACGGTGATGCTGCGATCGTAAACACGGTGATCACGGAAGACGTATGCGATAACATCGCGCTGAATCAAATCTGAAATTGAAATGTGTGCTTCCCACGCTAGCGAGCGTATCCAGACGCCGCGAGGTTTTTGAGCGCATCGCCACAGAGGTCGTCAATGACGGGGTCCGTGGTGCTTCTGTCGAGGGCAGAATGATCTGGCTACTCCCAATTGCCGGTGCAATGCATGGGCTAGGCAAAAGAAGTACCCGGCTCAGCTATCTACCTCCCGCAAAAACAGATTTAAAAGAAGTTTTAGGTTGGTCACCAGATGCATTATTGCGGTCTTAAGCAAAATTTGCCTTAGAAACCTAGGCAAGACGTTGTCACTTGCTATACTAGATAATTGTGTGGCTTGCCGCCACTCGCGTGTGAATAATATGCTTGATATTGTTTTAGCTTGTGTGATGTTCTGGGCGGGATACTTGGAAATAACTTGTAAACATAGTGGGCGTTTTGGTTTCTGGTTCCGTAATTGAACTGTCTTAGCCTTGAAACAACATCGCCATTATTGCTAAAAACATGTCAGATGTTAAAATATATTCAAAGGTAGGAAGGGTGGAAGGTGGGCGCATAGGAATCCTTGTAGATGTCTAATTGCTGCCCCGGTGGCCGATATCCCAACAACACAGCGGGATTACCTCGCCATCAAAAGTGAAACGATCGCCACCACAGTCCCCGCGATTCTTGATCCAATATAGATGAATAGAACAGCTTGAACTGGATGTCGCGTTCAATCGGAGATGGTGGACTGTATTGCGTGAGGAAGTGCATGGTCATTTATGAAGTAGATATACTTGCAATTCTGCAGGCCGTCGTTGCAATGATCCACCAAGATTATCGTGTTCTTGAACTCCGAAGCAGGTATATAGATCTAGGTATACGAATATGTAAAATGAATACAATGTAATGAATATAAATACAAATATGAGTATCAATATAAATATGATTATAATTATATTCTATGTATATATGTATATTCGTAGTGTACCTAGATCTATATACCTACTTTTGTTATATAGACACACACACACACACACACACACACATATAAATAAATATAATACATACATACATATATATATACATACAATGTATAATACTACCATATATTATGTACGTAATGTATATCATAATAACTATAGTTACATATAATATAAATAATTCCATAATCACATATATGTCGTAGTGTAGTTGAAGAAAAGGATAAAGTGGGGATGCTGCCATAAACATGATTGTTGGGAAAGTTCGCAGGCAACAAGAGACGAAAGGGCAATATGACCGACTGGCTGCCCCGCTTATATATCGTCCGGTCGGCCGTGCGGTGCGCGCATACTGCCGCACGCAATGGCTATTATAGTACAGTAGTACTAGCGCAGCGACAGCAGTATCCTGGGCGCCCGCCAGGCGCGCGCGCCGCTACATGGCGGCGCGGGCGCTGCGGCAGGCTGCACACTTCCTTTAACCTCACCGCATCCTCCTGCCCCTCCCAAACGGCTGCCCCTCGTCAGGGGCCCACGCCCGTGCCCTGCACCCGGGCTATAACAGCTTATGATGCCCTCCTAGCCTCACAGCGTCGCTTCCCGCTATGTGCTCCGTCTCGTTGCGCCGCGCCCGCCTGCACGGCGCGCCTTCCTGGCCATGTCGGCGCCCGGTTTTTCCGTGAGTAAACGTATGTCCGACAGCCCGCCCCCGCCGCCGCCAGGCGCAGGCGGATCCTCCGACCAGTGGCCCGCACTCGGTCAATCCTTTGGCCTCCTATCCCCTGCCTCCTGGGGACAAGTCAGCTCTGCAGCGGCCCAACACGCCGTGTAGATTCAGCAAGCTGCCTCAGCCGAACCGATGTCTCAGCTGCTCGCGCTGATGCGAGACACCGCGCACGAAGCTGCCACGGCCGCCGCCCGCGCGGTTCTGCAGGCACATGACCTGCCCCGGCGCTCTCTCCAGCACAAAACGGCGCAGCCGGAGCCCGCGCCTCCGCCGCCTGCCGCCCCCGTGCAGCCGGAGCCAGTGCCTCCGCCGCCAGCCGCCCCTGCTACGCCGCCGCCGCCACCCGCGCAGCCGGAGCCCGTGCCTCCGCCACCCACGCCCGCGTAGCCGGAGCCGGAGCCCGTATCTGCCGCCTACATATCAGCGCCCGCCGCTATCCTGCACGCCGCCACCCGCGCAGCTAGAGCCCGTGCCTCCGCCGCCGGCCGCCCCCGCGCATCCGGAGCCCGTACCTGCCGCCACCACCTTAGCACCTGCCGCTATCCCGCCCCCCGCCATCTCGCCAGCGCCAGCGCCACCGACAAGGCCCCGCTCTCCCGAGAGGACTATAAACCGTATCGGTGCTGGTTCCCTGGGCTATGTGTACTTCCTCACGATGTGCACCGGACCGGACCTCGCCTTTCCTATCAGTATGCTCAGAAGGGTTCAATCTGCCCCGCAGAAGATTCAAGCAGCTCAAGCGAGTGCTCCGCCGCTCTCTTAAAGGCACCCCTGGCCTATGCATCACCTACGGAGCCACTGAACCCGGGGGGGGGGGGGGGGGGGGGGGGGCTCGCCTCGTAGTCTCCTCAGACTCCGACTAGGCAACTGACACAAGCAACCGGCGCTCTCAGTCCGGTGACATCAGCATGCTCAATGGTGGCGCCATTGGGTGGGCTCATCAAACCCGTGCCAGAACCTACTCACACCATGCTGCTTAGACAAGCATGGGCACTAGTCAACTGTATGACCGGCCTATGCTTGAGAGGGGCTATTATATTACAGTAGTACTAGCGCGGCGACAGCAGTATCCTGGGCGCCCGCCAGGCGCGCGCGCCGCTACATGGCGGTGCGGGCGTTGCGGCAGGCTGCACACGCGTGACGATTACTAGACCATATTTAAGTCATACCATACTATAAGTCAACATCAATACTGCAACACATACTGCGCAACGCGTCGCGCGTCGCGCGTCCGGGATACAAGGCTATCATCCCTCGTACGGCTTCGCGCGCATAATCACTGAAATACTTCAAAGTACTAAGACCAGCTATGGCATCGTGACGTCTTGGCTTGGCTTGTATCTTGGTAGTCCTTGGTGACTGCATGACATACCGGTACCGGCTGGCACCGAATGCATCCGCACGCTAGTCGCCCTTGGCGTTACATGTCGTGGCTGAGCAACCACCACGGTGGTGCCAATGGCATCTTGGGAGGGAACGGGTACCGGTTGTAAATGAGTATAGGTATTTGGGTACAGTCATTATCTCGGATTTAGGTATGCGACACATATATTAGACGACCGAGTTAAGAAGTGTAAAAAAGCCATGGAGGCGCTCGATTCGGTATATTGTCGGGACTACATAATTCATATTAATGTGCGTGTGTTTGTCTTTAAAACATGTGTACTTCTGGTTCTAACTTACGGGTAGTGAAGTATGGGGTATGGATAGAACTAGCGGCGCAAATAAATTACAAACCGTACTCAATAATTGCTTGCGGTGCATTATTGGAGGTGGTTAAAAACTCCCCTCAGGTGGCCACTGCACCGATGATGCGGGAATCGGATATTGCGCCCATAGAGGCTACGGCCGCTGCGGCACGGGCTCGGGCATTCATGTAAAGCATCCGACTTGAATACATATACACCCATTTAATAGATCAACCAAGTCGGGCGAGCTCTTAACACGTGGACGTCGGAGACTGTGGGGTGGTTAGATCGACAAGGTAGGGCGAACGTTGGGCTAGCTGAAGGGGCGCACCTTCCATTTGAGTGGAGGTCACTAGCCGCGCGCGATGCCGCTAAACTACATCAGCCCACAAGTCTCTGCATATTTTTATGGGCATGATTTCAGTTTGGTCGCTTCTAGTCGGTAATCCCACACATAGTCTACGCCGTTGCAGCCATTGCGAGGATAATCAGGAAAAGAGCGTGCACATGGTGTGCTAGGGCCAATGCGACGGCGCGCATGGCACGCACGTCGCATGTTAAGCGGTACTACCAGTGTAACAAGTGTTGCACGGCCGGGCTATGAACGGTTTGACCGCACGGCACGCCGACATTTAGACATAAAGAAACGTGTTTTTCTCCCATGGTCGCCGAAATACATGTGTTGGCCACCTACCCCATGCCGCGCGGCGCATGATTTGAAGTCTATGGTCAGCTACCGGGCTGCATGCGACATTCGCAAAGTGGCTGTTCGCCCTGCAAGAAGCAGTAATATTGCAGTCACGTTTTAATTCATAACATTTCGGCGGTTTATCAGATCGGGCTGAAAATAGTGCGATGGAAAACCCGTAACCTGCGCTTACCAACGCATATATGTTGAGCCCAATGTGATAAAACGCCGAGATGTTATGGCATGTCAAAGCTACTCCCCTGATATGGTATCCCAGCCAACACACTCACTGTGGGTGGGGCCGCATGATGGGGGCATGTAATGTGCCTTTCCATGCAAGCTCCCAGGCGCGAGGACCCCTTGGATAAATTTTCACGCCGCGCGGACCCCGTCACTGTTTTGGCTTTTCCCCTTGGATGATTGGTGACATGTGTGACAACATGCGTGCATACCCGTGCAGCAGTGGCGATATTGTTGTCGAGGGGGCCAGCCCGCGCTTAGCCTACGTTGCGGGCGGTATAAGCATGCGCCTATGGAATGGAAGGTACTTTATGTGTGCTACTTTCAAGTAGCGAGGCGCGGCCAACGGCGCGTATCTTGCAGCTTGGAAATTTGTGGGATGATTGACCCCATCACGACCACGGGATTACAGGCACACTCTCATGGAAATGCCATGCACGGTAGCGTGCATGGATTGGGCTCAAGCTCGGTCGTCTTACAACGGATGCATGCGTCCACCCACCACCGGCAGCGCGCGGGCATATGCGACGGATGGCAGCTACGCCGCCAACAAGTTGCTCCCTATTCATCGCCCGTTTTTCTGTGGTTTTAGCTATGTGCCAAACAATGCCATAGCCGAAGAACGTTTTTAAAAGTGCGATAATCGGGAGAAACGGCTGCCTCCTTGGCGTAGGATAGGAGGCTTACATACACTGGATTGCGAGGCTCCATGGCCCCGTGGCCCCATGGCTTGGGCACCAAGGCGAGGATACGCGCGGATTTCTATATGCAAAGACTTATGTAGACTGGTGTCGTAAAGGCATCGGTGTGGGCGCGTTACGAATCGCCGGCATCGTTAGCACGCACTAAAACCTGGGCGGGTATATATGTCTAAGCGTCTTATGCGTCAAACCCGCCACATTACGGTGTGGGTGTCCCCGCGGGGGTTGTGGCCGGGCTGCACATTATGATACCATTACGCACCGAGTATTTCCCACTGCCCGCCGATTGGCTCGGATTCATGCCATGCCTGAGCGGTTCCTTGAACACTGCCATGCATGTGGCGGAGGCGAATCTGAGACTATCGAACATATGCCCACGGTGGAGTGCCCACGGTGGGGGTATCACCGTCATAATTTGGGGTTGTTTGTTCCGGAATTCAGGGATTTTATTAGTAGTCAGGTTCTTGCGTCAACACCTAAGGACTTAACTGCCTTTACTTTGGGAGGGGTCACTTCCTCCCTTCACGGCGCCCCAGATTGTACTGGGAATGGGAATTTTTTCCAGCTATGGCGTCGGCCCCTCCCTCACATTGCCTTTTTTGTTGCACATGTGTCGCACTCCCGAAATGATTTGCTCCGTGGGATAAGGCTTGCCCCAACTCACATTACGCGAATGGGCCGACGCCCAAACAGGTAGGGCGAACCTTTTGTGGTCCGTGCCGGCGGGTATTTTGATAGCAATATTTTAGACGGTGATCCAACAGTGTTGGAAATTCCGCCACTGGCCTCCAATTAGTCTTGCACAATACTTCTGCAATTTGCTTGTTGAGTTGTTGACTATAACAGAGCGTCGCCTACCCCTAGGGCTATCCGTAATTGGATCGCTGCCTAAACGACCGTCATAGAGACGCTGCAAGGGTTTCACTAGTGTCAATCATGTCCCGGGGGCGAAAAAAACACGCATATGTGCGTGTTCCTTGTAGCTGGTAGGCTTTTTTCTGTGTTAGTGCCGGTCAAATCGGTCCATGTATCAACGTGACCTTATCTGCAAAAAAAAAGTTCCCGCTCCTGTACCGCGTTACCTTTCGATGGTACCGTACAATGACGCCGATGCCGTGCGGTGTGCGTATATTTATGGGAAGCAGCGTGGCGGTCGTGACCTACGTAGTAAAACAGCAGTCTATGCAGTGAGATTGTATCCGGGACATCCTTCATAGCACTTGAAACAGTACTGCCATACATATCAGTGCGGGACTACTACTGACGGGCGGCGTAGGGTGTATGGAGATATCAAGCTCGAAAAGGGTGCTGCCGATCGGACTTGGATGTCATCATCCGATATTGTAGAGCTTGAATACCCGTCTGAACCGGGCCGAGGACCACACCACATGACTGTACGAGGTACTGTCCCAACACCCCTCTTGGTTCCGAGGAGAGGGAGGACAGGGAAGTCTGGGTAGAGATCCTAGGACATGAGCCAAAGAAGCCGGAAACATCCGCGCTTGAGCCTTGATGTAGGAGAATTTATGGGATTTGATAATCGCGTCACCGGAAGCTGCGAATCGGTCTTACACCGGATATAGCGGAAGAAGGGGAACCCATGAAATCTTGAAATGCTTCAAGCGGGAGTCGAACCCGGGTCTGTTGTCATACAGGCTCGCCACCTAAGCTCCGAAACCATATTGAGATATATATCAAGCTCGAAAAGGGTGCCGATCGGACTTGGATGTCATCATCCGATATTGTAGAGCTTGAATACCCGTCTGAACCGGGCCGAGGACCACACCACAGGACTGTACGAGGTACTGTCCCAATAGGGTGAATGTATACGATGTACGAGATAGACTGTGCCAGTACATCTGGACGGGAAGCCCTTATTGGCGCGGCCACATTGCATTTCCATGCGGCCGCGCTCCGCGGCTCGGCACGCATGAGACAACAAACAAATTAGCGCTTAGGGGCATAAATAATAGCGTCATGGTATTCACTATTGGTGTTGCGCCTCCTGATGGCGTTCGGCGGGTGCCGATGCACCGACACAAGACCACCCCTCTCATAAGGCTCAATTTGAGCTCGAAGGCCAAATAGAAAAAAACATTTCTTTAAGTTCCGCCATGACATTCGACCGCTAGCAAGCACACGGGTTCTCATTATTCGCCGCATACTTATTATTATTAGTGCGTAGGTGGCGAACATATATTTCTCAGCGGCGGTGCCTGGTCGTACTTTGCCAACCTTCTAGCGTTTTTTTCAGTGCGCTGTCATTCTATTTTGATGCTATTTCTACCGGAGGTCTATTCTCCTATTTTGTTATATTGCTTATATTGAGCTCCGTCATAATAGGTTGGTTGGACGCGCGGTGGGAATTATTCGGTCATGTATATAGCACAATTCATTACACAATACAACAATTGTAGTTGCGAACCCTTATTGCTAACGCTTATTAATTAACTGCTCCATGTATTAATCATTGCCAATATTATGTATGCGCGTCGCGGGTTGAATGACGCGTTTGGTGATTACATGTGCTAGTTGCAACATTCAAGAAGTCCATACAGAAATCCAGAAGGAAATTCAGCTATGGGCCACCAGAGGCGGGAACCGCCATGGCAGCCACTGACCAGGCATCGCCAGCCGCCAGCCGCCGCTCCACGCAGTAGGGACGCTCTCCCCAGCACACAATCCCGGACCACTCCAATAGCGGCAGTAGGCCGAATGTGAGGTGGAGGCGCCGAGAGGAAAGGGGCTTCGAAGAAGTCTCGCAACAAGGAGCGGAAGTGTGGGGGGGGGGGGGGGGGGGGGGGGGGGGGGGGGGGGGGGGGTTCAACCCAGCATGGGGCGCCACGAGCGGGTACCCGGCGCGGGCCTCCGAGCGCCAGATCTGCCGCCAGCTCATCGGTCGCATCCACTTCCGCCGGAAGTAGAACTCCCCCCCCCCCCCCCCCCCCCCCCCCCCCCCCCCCCCCCCAACACAACATCCCGGGCCACTCCAATCGCGGCACTAGGCCGAATGTGAGGTGGAGGCGCCGACAGGACCGGAAGGGAGAGGGTGCTCAACGAACAACGAACGAGAAGTTGACCGGACCAGCAACGACGGACCAGACGCCGGTGTCCAGCTCGCACTGCTCCTCCACGGCAGTGACAGCACGGGCGGGTCCAAGGCTTCCAAGGTCCCAACCGTGCACGAGCCCCGCCCCTATCCCCATCCGGGGTTGGAGGCGGACGGAGGGCTCGAGATTCAGAGGGCCGAGGACGGTCGTCGGGTCCACCCAGGCAGCGGGTGGGTGGAGGTGGAGGTAAGTTGACGCGTTTGGTCATACCATGAAAGGATGGCCGATAAATACGTAGTGAAGTATTTAAAATCCACGCACGGCATTCCGGGGCGGCCTTACCGTGCGCGTCGTGTGTGTACGAGATATACTGCCATAATTACTGCAGCACATTTTGATTAAATAAAATAAAAAGCGGCACGCAAGGTAGCCCGTAAAATCCAGTAAAATCCTCTCAGATGCCGCCATTTTCAGGTAGCAAAATCGTCCAAGAAGTAGCCGTTTTTCGATCTGTCGTACAGTTTTCGCCGGTCCTCCCGTTTTAATCCCCAGATGCACCGCATAACGTACTACCTGAGGTAATAGTACTTAAAGCAAAATGGGAGGGGGTCGCCGGCGGCAGATTTTACCCGACACAAATGTCCCCCCCCCCCCCCCGCCTAGTAATTCGACGATGCTGGAGAGGTCTACCGTGGCGGATTCATGTGTTCGTACTCAAAATTTATGTTAAGTTCGCCCCGGGACGTCGGCCGAAGCCGCCCCAGCACTTGACCTCGTGCGCCAACTGCAGTCGTAGGTCTGGCATAGCCCGTAGACCATTGCCTCATTCGAACCCCGAAGGGCTAATGCATCAACTGGGTAAACCCGGGACATGCCGGGCCGAAATACATCGGCCAGGAATCGAACCCGGGTCTCTCGCATACAAGACGACCGCTCAATAGAGCGGCTAAGGGGTGTACCTTAACTATTTTTACATCAGGGCTTTAACATATGCGCACTACAAACAGAACTAACAACAACTATGAAGGGTTGCCAGCAAAAGGGAGACATAATCCTGAAACCAAAGTCGAGCAATAGGCCAGGGAGCCAAGAACCAAGGGAGAGCCCAGGGAACCACGTAGTCGCCAAGCTGCCACGAACCAAAGGGGCCACCACCCCGGGGTAGGCCATCAGCCGCGGCGAAGACACTTGCAGCCAATGACCCGGGTCATAGCAACACATGCCGACGAGCGACGCGACGCAGGCGCAGGAGCACCATCACGTACTGCTCGCGCGGCCACGACCCCACCAAGAACCTCATCTGCATGTACCATGTTGATGAGCAAGGAGAAACGGCGGCGCCACTCAGACGAGAGGTGGCCGATTTTTAGGCCAGTGGGTGTGTGGCTAGCTTTCGCGAGCTCCACCAAGAAGGCCTCAGCGTGCGGGGCCAACGAGCCGAACTCGGAAACGGCGAAAGGAACAAAGCGAAGCATGCCGGCGGCGTTTCGGACACCCTCGTCATACTTCTGGATTTTGTGGCGCTATGCAGCCCGCAATGCAGTCGTTGGATCCGAGCTTGACACGCCGAGGCTAGGGGCAATGGTGGTATCGACAGCAACCGTGTTCCCATACCCAAAAAGCCCAACATCGGCCGGCCGGCCGTTGCTGCCCTTCGGAAGAGAAACATGCACCGCCCAAGCTGAAGGAGATGTACGTTGTATTGCATAGACTGCCAAAAGAGCTTATTCGCGGTGACTAGTAGTCGCTACTACGAGGAAAGCGCGATATCGGCATTTTTGGAACGCCGTGATCGTAATTGTTGCCAGTAAGATTAACGTTATCTTATCGTGGTGCATCGGTCCGCGTTCCTGTATCGCTATCTAATTTCAAACAATGCACGTATACTTATCCGGAATAAATATTGGCAGTATGAACTCAAACTATGTACTCTGTGCTTTCCGAAATTAATTCGCAATACGGTTACTAGGAAGAAGATGTACCGTCATATTTTTCTTTCAAAATAATCCAAACTATCAACATATGTCCTACTCTACTTTACTCTATTCTATCTTATAATAATTGCCTAACTTCCATCCTGATAGACTGTTTACTCAGCGCCGGCACCCGTGCGCATGAACGGCAGCTTGTTCCGACATGTGATGACTTAGTCTGCTGAACACGTGACCAAGGCAGCAAGTGCATGATGCAGCATCATAACTTACAGGGGTTTTTACATCAGTGCTTTAACATATGCGCACTACAAACAGAACTAAAAGCAACTCTGAAAGGTTGTCAGCAAAAGAGAGACATAAGCCTGAAACCAAGGTCAAGCAGGAGGCCAGGGAGCCAAGAAACAAGGAAGCGCCAAGGGAACCACGAAGTCGCCAAGCTGCCAGGAACCAAAGGGTCAAGGGAAGCACTGCAGCCAAAGAACGACCAGAGAGACCAAAAGGGGAACATGAAACCAATGGGGATGACCGCCCCGGGGTAGGCCATCAGCCGCGGCGAGAATGCTTGCAGCCAGTCAGCATCAATACTTACAGGTTTCGTGATTCCTGCCCTTCAACCCGCAGCAGTATTCGGACCCAGCGCAAACTGCCAGGCAATATTCTCTATGTACAAAGCGAGCCTGGTATGCTAATGATCGTCGCCCCATTGCAGCCCCCTCATCCACCAGTACGGTTCATGGCCTTGGTGGATGCCCATCATGGCCGAGCATCATAGCTGGCGCCGCAAGCCTGATCTAGGCATCCAGTGGACCGTTCTAATAGAGGGCGAAATCCGCCGGTAGACGCGCACCGTCAGCGTCGTCCATCGCTCAGTAGTCAAATCGTTCGCAGTGGAGGTTTCGGCCCACGTCGACCCCCGCGGCTCGCAGCTGTGCCTCCATGGCGTCCATGAACGCCGCCGGGCCGCACATCATCACCCGCGCGTCGCGCACATCCGGAACTAAGCGCTCCAGCGCGGCTCGATCTACCCTCCCCGTCGTCCGGGCCGCCAGGGTGCCGCTGTGCGACCGAAGGTGGTCCGAGATCGGCGGCAGCCCTCCCTCGCGTCCGCCTTGTGTCGACGTGATGACGCAGCCAACGGAGCCATGGCTCCGCCTTGCCACCCCCAGCATCTCCTCGCTGAACGCCGCCTCGCTTTGGCACTTCACCGACAGCAGCATGACGACGCGGCGGCGCGGCTGTGTCGCCCGCAGCTCCGCCAGGAAGGGCCTCAGCGGAGTGACTCCGATGCCGGCACCGAGTAGGAGCACCGGGGGCAGCGACAGCCCGCCATCTCCTGCCTCGTCCTCACTGCCCGTGACGACGCGGGTGTCCCGCAGCGTGAAGGTCCCGGAAAATCCCAGGAAGGCGACCTTCGACCCCGGCCTCACCGCGTCGTGCATGTGGTTCGACACAAGGCCACCCGGTTCGCGCTTGACGGAGACGGTGAAGCTGCCGCCGGCCGGCAAGGTGCCGTTGCGGTGGTGTGAGGACACGGTCCAGGTGCGCGTGGCGTCGCCTTTTCCGGCAGGCTCCCGGCCGCTCTGCAGTTGATGTGCGGTAAACGCAAAGGCTGCATACATGCCGGCGTGGAGCCCGGTCGCCCCGCCGGAGGGGGCGGCGATCTCAAACGTCTTGACATTTGTCGCCTCATCGCGCACGCTCAGCACCTCGAGGTGCTGCCGCTTAGGCGCCTGGCCGGCGTCGCCCTCCGCGCCACTTGGTATGGGCGGGTTGTACGGGCTCGCCTCGATGAAGCGGTGGGCAGCGATAGGGAGAGCGCTGCGGGTGTGCTCCCAGCCGATGACGCGCACATGGACCGTCCGCGCCGAGCGGTCGCCGAGCATCGCGCCGGGCGAGTCGGACGCTGCAGCAGTGGACCGTATGCTTGCCTCGCCCGCGATGCGCAGGGCGTCCCCAGAGATGTAGTCCACGAAGAGGAGGCTGCACTCCGGATCCACCAAAAGGTTGCCAAGAGTCTGCGGTCACGCGGCAGTTCCCTAAGATCGCTGGCAACGCCAATTGTGGCTGAGCGCAAAGAGGGGCGGTGAGGGAGGGGGAGGGATGTAACGAGATATCCTAAGTAAACAGTCCATTATGATAAAAGCTCGGCAATTGTAATAAGAATAGAATAGAAATGTAATAAAATCGAACATATGTTGATATGGGATAATCTTGAAATAAAACTGACAGATTCATCTCAGTAGTACGGCAAATCGGAAAGTAAAAGGGCTTTGTGTGAGTTTGTATTGCCCATTTATTCAGGAAAATTATACGTGCATTGTTTGCAATTAGAAAGCGATACAGGAATGCGGACCGATGCACAGTAAGATCCCGTGAATCATACCGGCAGCATTACGCGTTATGTTTTTACGAGTCAGGTAATCCTTACACTGCATAACTAATAAAACATGTTCACTATTTACTATAAACATTAACATTGAACAACCAAAACTAACAAGCGCATATTTAACAACTATATGTCCTGGTAACGATGACCTACCGCGTTTGGTAAGGATATTGCAGACGTGAAGGATTGCGTAATCTTCCCCATCGCGTCCAGCCAGTCTATTACGATGGAACTTCAGCAATAATGATAGGGAAGTAGAATAATACCAGAATATAGTACAAATACGGGAAAAGGATAGAAGGGTGGCAAAACACAGCCATGCACCGCGCTTTAAATGTTTGCCACCTCTGCGCCGGTACATAATAGAGACTCGCGCTCTGATGCCTCGCTAGTAAACCCTTGACCATGGGTGCAATTAGTGAGACCGGTGAATCCTAGGCGATACATTTCATTAGCTAAAAGCCAAGCCTAATGAAGCCAGCGTAATGTCTAGGGAACCAATGCAACATGAACTCTCCGCGATATTCACTAGCTGCGCTATGATGCATAACATGTCATTGTAATAAAAACATGTTTGCAAATGGGTGAATTATAAACGTATGTACATTATGTAGTTTTCTTTCAGTAATAGTATTCACAGATACTGAGGCGCTGCCCGGCTGCAGCCTGCCACTACAACTCACCT
This sequence comes from Tetraselmis striata, assembly GCA_006384855.1. Classification (NCBI taxonomy): domain Eukaryota; kingdom Viridiplantae; phylum Chlorophyta; class Chlorodendrophyceae; order Chlorodendrales; family Chlorodendraceae; genus Tetraselmis; species Tetraselmis striata. Next base: position 192,302 of record VCJN01001388.1, read on the forward strand.
GGAACATGTTGTTGCCAGCGTAATCCTCCCACCATAGCTCTGAACCGTCCTCAGACAGCTGCACAAAGCCGGGCGCTCCGCCGCGGTGGCTCATGTCCGCGCCCACCGCTTTTGCGTGCTTTCCCGAGTATGCCGTTGCGATAAACATGGTGTCGCTGCGTCGGATCAGGCGGCGCAGGTTGGGCGCGGACAGGGCGCCTTCGGATGCCAGGAAGCCAACGGTTGGTCGGTGCTTGGTAGGAGACGGGGATCCCAGATCCACCTGCCTACGATTGATGTATTTTGGGCAGCTGTTTGGGTGACAGTCCAACAATGATGGTGACATTGTGCACGTCGCAGTGGAACAAGACAGCACACACTGGTATCAGTGATGGTTTTGGGTTCCACATCTGATAGAGGCATCGCAGGGAAAGCCGATCATGCAACTGCTAGAAGGTCACACTATGTACAAGCGGTGGGTCCAGGGGTAGATTGATAAACATACTTTCCGTAAGACTGATCCACGACGACAACAAGTGAGCTGTCCTCCTGCACGCTCTCAATATGGCCGTTCAGGCGGTTGCGCCGGCGTGTGTGGAGTTCCAGACCAAGTAGCCCCACAGGCTGCCCGGGACGCAGTCCCGCCGGCCGAGTCGCGCTGTCGACAGCGCCGAGGCGAACCACTAGTCTGGTGGGGTCGGGGGACGACACGAATCCGGGATCCCCGACAAGGACCATGGCGTGCAAGTGACCGTCGCTAAGGTCGCGATACGACATATAGAGAAGGGGCTGAGCGGCGAAGAACTGGCGATGCTGATCCGGCATTGCTGTCCGGACGAAGCTGTTGTACACTGTCTCGGCCACGTGCCGTCCTTGCGGCACGCTAGCTTGCAGCGCGCGCTCGCCCTCATGCCACCAGGAGCTTGGGTTCGCGTCCATGGGGTGTTGAGTAGCCTTCTTGGTGCCCTTATCAAGCCCGGAAAATGGCGAGTCGTCCAGGGGCGCAGCGCCAGGCGCTACCTTCGACGCAGTCGCCATCCCGTGAAACGAGTGGCTTATACCCAGTTGAATAAGCGCGTTGGCACGCCCGTTGTCTCGGCTCGTGCGTCTCGGTCGGTGGTTGGGTGTATTGGCGGCGGCCTTAGGCGATAGGGACGTGTTCGGGGCGTGTTTGCCAGCGCAGCTCGGTGTTGGTTTTGCAATATGGTCGACAGGCCACTGATTCGGCTGGCTTGGCATCTTCCGATGCGCGGGTGACGTCGGGTCAAAAGCGAGCGTAGAGCGTAGAGGGCGGACCTGTGCCAAAAATAGATGTTGCAACTGTATGTCGGCTCGCCTTTGTGACAGAGCTGCCCAAGCCTCTACTGGCAGCAACAGCCAAGTGGATGACGACGCGAGCTGCCGCTGCTGGTGCGATGAGTGAGATGGTGCCGCGCAGGAACGGACGAAACGCCGCCGCCGCCGAAGCGGGTACTGGTACCAGTAGTATTCTTCAGTGACAATACTACCAAGCGTGATATTCCCCGCCTCCGTAGTGGCGGTACGGGTAGTACGATACGAGTATTGTCGTCGTTCTCGTCACGCGATACCTGTAGCGGCCCGCGGCGGGTGCCTAGTCGCTGGAATCAATTTTATGATCGTCACGACGAATCTTAGCGTGCTGCTAGGAATGATTGTCGAAAGAACGAATATGGGATATGACAACATATTTTTAGTCGCCAACGATATTTATATTGCACAAAGGGCGAAATAACTGGGCGGTCGATCGTCCGGAACCGTCACGACACCGTGCTGATGAAGTCCGATATGCCGTGATGGGGGTCCCTGCCTCTCGTAATGCAGTAGGTTCGCCGGGTGATTGCACGTATTTCTCATTAAAATGACGACTATTTCTACGCATCATCAGCGTAGCACGCGGCCACCGTCTTCGGCCGGCACGCGGCGCAGCAAGCAGTCATCGGAGGCGCGGCGGCGGGGCTGCTGGGCCAGCAGCGCGCCCCGCAGCAGCACCGCCAGCCGCACCAAATAGCTGGCTCTCGCAGCCCGCTCTCGTTCGCGCGTACTGCGTCATAGCGTATTGCGTCGCGTCGTTCAGACGAGCAGGCGGGGTGGACTTGCATACCAACTATCTGCCGATTCCGGCCCTTGCACATACCTGTACGCCAAATTCGCGTTCTCCGCTCTGTTGTCACACCTCCGAGAGCCCGATGGCCGCGGTGGTGGCGCCGGCGGCCCGGTGGCCGGCCGGCGTGCTGCCGGCGCGCTCCCCTCGGCGGGCGCCGACAGCCGGCGCAGCGCGGCCTGCGCGCAGCACGGGACCGTCGCTGGCAGACGTGCGGGTCTCGGAGCTGGTGGGGAGCATGGCGGTGCAGACGGTGCAGGCGCCGGCGGGCGGCGGTGTCTCGCTGGAGGCGCCCAAGGTGGGAGGTTCCGCGGCGCTCGATGCAGGCGTGTTTGGTTGTATAGTGGGTGGGGCACGGAGGCTGCCCTGAGAGAGGGGTGGTAGGGGGGGGGGGGGGGGGCTTGCGGAACCACTCCAGGCTCCAGGCTCGCTGTGGTGCCTTTTCGGACTCACGAATGCGACTGGGTATGGACTAGCGAGGCCAGTTTGCATATGATGGCACATGTCATGCGCTGTCAGCACACCCACCGGCATGACGTGGCTGCATGTACCCCCCATCCCTGCCGGTTGCTGCCCTATCTCGCCGCTCCACAGGCGGAGATGGTGCCAGGTGTGGTCAATTTCTACGCCGGGGTGCTGGACCTGGGGCAGCTCACCTGCCGGCTGCTGCTGAAGGAGTACCCGACCACCACACGCAGCCTCGGGGTGAACGAGATCCGCGCGTACGGCGAGGCACGGCGTCCTCCTCCCTGTCTACGCCCCCTGTAACCCCCAGCTCACCCCCCCATCCCCCATGACATGCCGTGAGTGGGCCTGTGATGCAGCGATCCGCTCCGCCCTGCAGCTCTTGGGCCCGCAGGAGGGCTTCTTCACGGAGCTGCTGCGGCAGGCGGCGCAGGAGATGGAGGCTGGGGCGGAGCAGGGCTGGGAACAGCCGGTGCCGCCGCTGTACGCCGCGTTTGAAGCATACCTGGCGGAGGCGGGCGAGCCGGTGTGTCCAAATTGAGAGAGGGGGGAGGGGGGAGGAAGAAGTAAAGAGAATGCATGGCGCTGCGGCCAGAGCGGCGAGACAGTACGATGTCGGATCTGCGGGTACCTGCCAGGACCACCGCGCGCTGCTGACCGATGCGCACGCAACAGGGCGGCGGCCGGCAGCTGCAGGCCACCGTGGATGAGTCGGGGGAGGGGGGCGCGTCGCCGAGCGTGTGGCTGGCCTTTCGTTACGGGGAGCACGGCACCACCACGCTGCTGGACTTCCAGGCAGCCCACTTGTCGGCGCGAAAGGTGCGCGGCGCGACCCTTAACACCCCCCCCCCCCCCCCCCCCCCCCCCTCTTCCCTCTGCTCAGCCTGGCGACCGCCGGAACGATGGCTTCCTCTGCGAGCCTTCCTCGCCGACATTGCTGCCTCGCCTGCGGCCGCCAGGCAGCCGCGAAGGAGGCGTGGCTGCGCCGCACCGGGTCCACGACCGACGACTACGGCAAGAACCTGCGCTCGGTGCTGTGCATCCTGATGCCCTTCGAGCGCGTCCCGGAGGACCCCTCCGCGCGCTGGGCCGCCTACGTGCGCGCCGCGATGCGCGGGTCGCTGCGGGCGCTGGCGCGCGCGCACGGCGATGGCGTGGCGCACGGCTCGCTCAGCGGCGCCTGCCTGCTCGTCAACACGGTGGCGCCGGAGGAGGCGGCGGCGCTGCGCGTCCGGCTGTACAACTTTGGATACGCCAGCCTGCCCCTGCTGGATCAGGAGGGGCCGCAGGCCGCCGCGCAGGTAGGTGCAAGTAACCCTGCGATGTTGCTGGGGCTAGCGACTGGAGAGTTTCCTTTCTCGGGGAGGGGGTATCCGGGGTCGGATTTACTCTCCCGAGTCGTACAGGAAGAAAACCAAGGGTGCAATCCTATACCCTGGCCTGTGGGAAGCGCCTACTGGTACTCGCAGCGATCTGCCAGTAGCCACCACGGTGCCCGCCCACCAGTTGCATTTTTACGAGCCGGCGAAGTTTTAAAGTTAGATTTAAGCTTTGTACCTGGGTACGCAAGCCTAGAACACAGGTAACGCCCCAGTGCGCAGACGTGTCGGAGCTTGCGGAAAGGTGGACCAGAGTGTCCAAACGCTTGGGCTTGCCATTTGATGGCTGACCGCCCGCGAATGACCGAGCGACTGCGGTCCCCGCGCGGGCTGGTGGCCGGGGAGCGCAGGCCTTCCGGGAGGACATCTTCAACCTCGGCCTCGCGTTCGCCGACCTGCTGTTTCCCTCCATGGCGGCGGCCGGCACGGACTTCCGCCGCGTGGCGGTGGATGTGTGAGCGCCGCGCCTCTGTTTCTCAGTGCCCACGTGCGGGAGACCGAGTCCTCGGAGACGGGATGCCTTGCTATGGCCCAGGCAGGAGGAGGGGTGGCGGGGGTCGGGCGGCATGCGGGGATCTAGGGTTAACTAGGGCATAGACAGGTCTCCTATACTCTGCACGGGCACTATACGGATACTGGCGCAGCTCAACTCCACGGGCGGTACGGGATTGCGCGGAGGACCTGCACATATTGTTCATAATTACATGAGCTAGCAGCAGAAGGCGATATCAGGAAATCACCACAAAAGGACAATCAGAAAGGTCCTCAAATACATATTGTTTTTAGTAGGGCGGATAGATCCGGGTGACAACATTCCGCCTGTTTCATCGGGGGGCATTCGCAAGAACCTTAGGGTTTTCTAGGGTATACTCATCTCCGCTCACCTCTCGCCCCCTGCACTTGCGCCGTCCCACCCCTGCAGGTACGACTGCGACATGCAAGCCGTGGCCGAGTTTGTGGCGGAGGAGGAGCCCTGGGGGGCGGCGCTTCTGTCCGAGCGGCAGGGCGCTGGCTGGGAGCTGCTGCGCGCGATGCTCTTGCGGGGCGGCAGCGGCAGCGGCGGCGGCCTGGACACCCTGGTGATACCCGACGCTGCGCAACGGCTGCTGCGGTCCCGATTTTTCGATGACAGCGGCTGAAGCCGGGCTGCCGAGGGAGGGAAGGGCGTGCTGATCTGCTGCCAGGCGCTGTAGTTACGATGATTAGTATGTGGCCTGGGAGAGTGAGGCATCCTACCCGCCAGGAAACAACAGTGACCTGGGACTGTGTCTGGGGCTGTCTGGAAATGAATTGTGTTTGTTGGAAACCGGGGATGGTGGGGGGGGGGGGGGGGGGGGGGGGGGGGGGGGCGGGCGCGCGCACCAGCAGCGGGGGCCAACAGCAGCAGGCGGTATTTTCAGCATCTTCCGCAGAGCGCCGCAAGGCCAATACAAATCAGATTGGAGCCGGAGGTTTCTACAATCAGCGGAAGGTGAATGACACTGGTATCCGGTAGGTAGGTGCAGTAGGTTTTGGGCGACCCGTTGCTGCATCAGATATCCCACCGTCCGCTGCTTGTTCGCAAACCCATACAGCAGCCCACAAATCATACACTTTGGGGCTTTGAGAATACGCGGCTCATGCATGCATGGCTTTCACCAACATCAGTGCCCGTAAAAGTAGAAGCAAAGTTCGCCCCGGGAAATTGGCCGCACCCCAGCACTTGACCTCTTGCGCCAACTGCAGTCGTAGGTCTGGCATAACCCTTAGACAATTGCCTCATCCGATCCCCGAAGGGCTAATGCACCGGGTAAGCCCGGGACACGGCCGGGTCGATAGTGCCCTCAACTGGGAGAACCGGGAATCGAACCGGGGGCGTCCTGTATTGCAAGAGACCTCCGCGCTACTGAGCGGGCGGACAGCGAGGTCCGTGCACGTATGTGTCAATGAGAGAGCCCTCCGTGCGTTTGCACGTTCAATGCCAGGGTAGCATATTGTGTAGGGTCGCCGTCTTTTCTGATGACTTTACAGAGTTGAATGAACTCTGGCTGAGTGCGCTTATCGCGGTTGTAAATCTGCAAATGTTTTATGAGACGTGCCTTGGCGGCACTATTTGGAATCGGCTGGAATGGGCCGGAATGGGGCAGATTGGGGCGTGAGGGGTGTCTCGAAAGTATCAATTGGGAGCTTTGGGGTCGGCAGCATGGTGCCATCACCGGAGGATGTGTATCCTCCTCCATCAGGTAGGGGCGGGAGGCACATTTGGGATGGAGGCCCAATGCCAGGATTGCCAGAGCAAGCGGCGGGAATTCACCGCCGCATCGAGCAGTCTTCACCGCTGAATGTCATGAAGCATTGGCACTCTCCGTGGACGCATTCCCCATTGCCGCTACAGTCGTTCGGGCAGGTCAATGAGGCGCAGATTTCGGCGTTGTCTGGGCACGGCCCAAAGGTGCCTGCCCATCCGGCCACGCCGTCTAGCTCGACGTCCTCGCCGCTCGGACAATTCACCGTCAACCCGGGCTGGAGCTCAATCCGCAAGACGCCCCGGGTAGTGCAGGACATGCGCAGGCAGCGGGGCCATGCAGTAGGTCGGCGGTCCGGGGACTGCATGGGCCCCCTGACATCCAAGCAGCGCGAGAACGTGCCAAAAAAGTTACCGAAAATGCCGTCGTTGATGGGCTGCACGGCTGGGTCGTAGCAGTTGTACTGGATGGTCTGTCCAATGCGTAACGATAGCGGTGACATGGGCACGCTGCACTCGGGGTGATATGCGGCATCCTCCAGGCAGTGTGCCACAAACATGTGGTCGGCGGAGCAGCGGGGAGCTGTATCTCTAGGCGGGCAGAACCACTTCTGCCCAGGGTGAGCGGCCGCGAACGCCGTGCATGCCTGCGCCAGAAAGTCGCAGCCAGCCTTGTAGCCGTATGCGCTGGGCGGAACAGCATCCACCCTGGCGAAGTACCAGCCGCTGTCCTCCGCCAACGCTGCTGTCATCGGACTGAACCATCGGCCAGTGCTTCCCGTGCTGGGGCCCATGTAATCCCCGCGCATGGTGGACGCCTCCCAATGGCTGCTGCTGCCGCTGTTCTCCAGCGCAAGACCCTCCGCCGTGGGGCAGTCGAAGTACTGCCTCGCCGTGGCCTGCACGCTGGGTGTTTTGAGCACGGTGCGTCCTTGGCTATCACTGCTGTACAGCTCGGCATCTGTGTAGCCATTACCATCCTGGCCAATGAACTTGGTCTCCATCAGCGATGTGCTGAAGAAGAGCACATGGAGCAATTCATGCACGACGCCTGCTGCCATGTATTTTATGTCGGAATCGGACTCAGAGATGGCGTCGGGGCAAAAATGCACGGTACCAGCCACGGGACGGTTCGTCAGAGGCTCAAACTCGCAGGCACTCGCGTGTGCGAACTCCCCATTGCATTTGGATTGGTCTGCAGTCACATAAATGATGATGTCCGCGTCGACACCCTCGCCACCTGCCATGTCGGTGCAGCTGTCGGGAGAGGAGCCGGTACAAAGCTTCGAGGGGCCGAAGTACTTCGAGCTGTGCCTCACCCCGTCTGGCTGGTAGCACCAGCCTGGATTCGCCACGTTTTCGCTGTATTCTGTGCATAACCTCTCGCCGTTTACACGAACGGATGACCGGCAGTGCGATGGTAGGTACAGCCTCCCCTCTGGTGGTGTGCGCACAGCAAGAAGTCGTCGCAGCTCGTCAGTGGCCAGCGGGAAGACGTCGTCCCGGAGTCGGGCGTTCTTCCGCGCCAGCTGCTCGTCGCCAAAGTCTTCCATCTGGTCGAAGTCCACGTGAATACGGATACCGGCTGGTGAAGAGCCCGCAGAGGCTCCAGGCCTGCGCCGCTCGTGCATGATAGTTTTGTAGCGCTGCCTCGCATCCGCTTCCATGACGCTGATGCCAGCAAGACGGCGGTGGCCGCTCGTCACCTGTTCATCCATCTCGACAGGAGCTACCTGGCGTGCGGCAGGGCAGATGGCGGGTGGTCCCAGTGAGGTCGACGTTGGGATAGAGTTGGCGGGGAGGGGCGTGGCGAAAGGAAGGCGGGGGGGGGGGGGGGGGGGGGGGGGAGCGTCGAGTTGATGTGAGAGTGCGTGACTCGTGCCACAACATCGCGGATCATGGATGAGCAACTCGCCTGTCGGAATGTCGGCCTGGACTCATCGACAAAACTCGCCCTACGTGCTGGAGGAACACCCCCCCCCCCCCCCCCCCCCCTCGTGGCCCCAACGTATCGCGCGCGCTCTCTCGCTCTCGCGCTCTCTCTCTCTCTCTCTCTCTCTCTCTCTCTCTCTCTCTCTCTCTCTCTGATATATATCACGTAATTTCCCGGTCGACCCTCGTAGCAGGACCATAGAGGCTACTTCCGACAACCATGTGTAACTTGCTGGCAAAGACGCTAGCACAACCGACACCAGCTAGCGGTCGCGCGTTGATGAGAGCATGTCAAAAGGCTGCACACACCTGCGTGGCAGCGCCTGCAAGCAGCGTCAGGAAAACGACGCCGCATACCGCACGCTCCATGCAAGCCATTTTACTACACGCTTTCGTTCTAACGTCGGACAGTGCTGCTACGCAGGCGGAGTGGCTTCCGAACTCTGCGTTAGGAGTAGTCTCGCCACCATGACTGAGAGCTTGAATGTGGTTGCGATCTTCTGACGCCATCGGCGTGCAAAAGCGACGTCCCTGGCGGCGATGATGACGCGTCGTCGCGCACGAGTTCGGTAGGAATGGTACGTTGCGGCTGTTTGCTGTATGACTCATCGGCCATCAGCATGCATCTAGTCGCTACTGGCGATTATCTAATTTTATATTGGCGTCGGCGGAAGGGTTTTACAGTAGCGACCTATATATATGGATGTACGTTTACTAGAAGGATGTGCGTCTTCTCATGTTACTGCATCCACCCCGCAGTCGATGTAGAGGACCTTTCTGATTGCCTTTTATTTTGGTGATTTCCGATATCGCCTTCTGCTGCTAGCTCATGTAATTTACTAGAAGGATTGCATGGTACGACGCTACGATTTCGGCCGTCGTAGAGACGACGCTGCAAGGGCGGTTTCACTGTTTTTTGTTTTTTTCGCCCCCGGTTTCACTGTTGCCGCTCCTGTCCCGGGGCAAAAAAACAGATGATAGAAATAAGCAGGTACCGCCCCATGTACGAGTTTGAGAGCGGGCGGCGCGCGCTTGCCGTCGCGTGGCGTGGCGCGCCATACTTTAGCGGGCTGAGGTGACGAACAGAAGGGAGCCGCGGACTACCAGCGCAGGAGCAAGGCATCCGGCGCGGGCTTATGAAGCAGGCGCACCTAGAAAGCCCATCACGACCCTACCACCGCCCATTTCGCCACCTTCGCTGCTGCTCTGCTGCCATTAGCCCGAAGCGGCTATCTATAGCGGGCACTGCTAGTCGAACCCGGCCTTCCGCCTTCCACGTTGCGCTGTCACTCTTAGCTAGAGCTCAATCCCCGTACCGTACACTGAACGAGAAGCTCAGCAACGCGGGCGCGAGTGAAGCACACCACAGCACAGCCCAAACAAAGCCGTGCGGGCATGGACTCTGCTCCCTCTGCGCCGCCCGCCCCGTCCGACTGGTTCGACGCATCGTCCAACGGCAGCGGCCGCGGCAGCTTCAGCGCACGACAGGGCGCCGCAGCGCGGGAAGAGCCTATCGCCAGCGGCAGCGGACGCTCGGCCGTCCCGTGGACTTTCCCGGGCGCGCTCGGCGGTGCTCTCCTCGGCACCACGATGGGCGGCCCGGCCGTGGGACTGCTCGGCGGTCTGACCGGCTGCGCGGCGGGGCTATTTAGGGACCTGACGGGGCAGAGCGTGGTGGGGAGCTGGCTGTCGCGGCCGGAGGCGGAGAAGCGGCAGTTCCTGTACAGCGCCGGCTTCATGCTGAGCTCGCTTTCGGGCGGCGGCGGAGGCAGCGGCAGCGGCAGCCGTGTGGAGGTGGAGGGGGAGGGGACGCCGTTGCAGGGCGGGCTGAGCACTGAGGAGCTCGATGCCCTGGCCACGGAGCCCGCCGCGCGGGGCGACCCGCAGTGCGTGCTGTGCTACAGCAACAAGGTGAACGTCGTGTTCCAGCCCTGCGGACACGCGCAGGTGTGCAGCAAATGCGCGGCGCAGGTACTGCGCCTGTCGCCGTCCTGTGCGTGTCCCTTGTGCCAGACGCGTATTGGCGCTGTCTCCAGAGTGTACATCGCCGGAGGAGCCTGAGGAGGGGCAGCCACATAGAGCGCCCATGCAGCTGCGTCACCCGGCAGGCGTATGTCATGTTGCAATGTGATTTGGAGTCAATCCATGCGGCAATGAATCAGGCCCATGCCTCAGCGGAAATGGGCGGCTTGGAGCTCCTGTGGGGTGCTCCGAGTCAGTAAGCTCACCCTGGCTGGTCATCTGCGCCCCCATAACACCATCTGTGGCTGTGACCGCTTGAATTACGAAACATTGGCAAGTGCCAGCGATTAGCATGAATGCAACCTGCTCAAGTTCCTATTGAGCCTATAACATTATGATGCCATCAGATGATGGCTCTGAGCATTCCAGTGATAGGTCCCTTCGTCGGTAGCTTCGGGCTTGTCAGAAGCAGCGAGTTGCGTTGCTTCACAGTTGTTTGTCGAAATGTATTGCCACTTTTTGCTATACAAACACAGATGCAGACAGCCTTACGAACTATACATAATTGTACGCGGCAGTGGGAGTCAATCTTTTGTGCCGACTACATAATTGATCATAAATGGTAGCTAGGGACTCGCTGGCATGACTACTTATTGGTGCCTGCCATCTCGAAGAAGGGTCGTTGTTGTCGCTGGCACTGAACATATAGTACTGAGACATGCATGCTGTCTCACCGAGATGGCAAGCTTGAGTCATTCCCAGAGCAGGGAATGTGGCACGGAACTCATGCGGTCCGTGGCTTTATCAAATACGATTAGTCGGGTACCAGACGCCATACTGCTAATAATGTAATATAACTTTGCTCACTCGTATACTGGATTATTTTCATCGCCTGGAGACATTTTGGCTGGTGATTTAGCAGGCGCCATGGGGTAGTAGGTAAAAGTGCGAGTTTGCTGGGTCGCAAGGCGGGGATATAATTGGATGACATTCATACGCTGAGCCCTAACGATGACAGGTGCACAATTATGGGAGGCGCGCAGCACTAGACGAGCAACAACATGCAAATCTGTACCGTACCAGGTATCCGCATATACCTGGTACGGTACATGGTCGCATTCATAAATATACACATACAGTATATATATATAGGGTTTTAGGGTTTTTTATATATATATATACACACCCCTCCACATAAGTCCGGATTTTGCATTTTCGATCGCAAAGCGCATGCATGGGCGAGGATAACGCCGCCTGCATGTGCATACATGCTAACTACAGTGGGAATAGTTCGGGCGAACGCCTATTGTGCGCTGTATACCCACCCGCGCGACAACATGCATGACCATTTGTGGGCGCCCTGTGCAACATGGCCATTTGTGGGCGAAATTAGTGCATGATGCGTTGGCGCCGGAAAATTGTGGGTTGCGCCAACCGTCCAAACCTATGGAAATAGCGGCACTCGTCGCACTAAACTCGGTGGATACGGCCCTTGGCATAAGTTGCACACACCGTGCGTGTAGGCCACTGAAAGCATGTCGCTATAGGCACGACGTGACACCCCAACGTCAAGTTGGCCACTGTGGGGAGCAGTTTTGGGGTTAAAATGCTGCTGTTTCCATGGCGAACGCACGTAGGAGAGGCGCTCGATGGCCCCCTTGGCGTAGGGCGATGCTCTACTATGGGGGCGCGTGGTGGAATGCCAGTTGCACCGTTTCGTGGGCGGGGTGGCGCGGTAGGGGCGTGGACTTTAATTAATATGAAATTCCTTGAAAAATGCTGTGAAAAAAGGGCATTTTGGCTGGTAGATGTGTGCATCGCTAGGAGGCGGCACATGCCAAGTGTTGGTGATCCGTGGTCATCCACATACATAACGCTCTCGCACAGCCAAGTATGGGGCTTAGACACGCACTTGGCGCAAAGCCACGCGCTCGACATGGGTGGGCACATGAGGCAGTGAGGGGCAACTTGGATAATCATCTTTGGGGATTTTTCCGGGGCCCCTAAAAATCGAATTTTTGATTTTGATAGATTGGTTTCGACGCAGATTTGAACGAGCAATTGCGTGTTATTTTTAAAACAGTTTTCTGAGCAAACCCTGAGAAGTTATCGCGTTTTAAAGCCAAGGGGGTGTTGCTGCGCGTGGCCGACACTGATGCCACGCCAGTATCGCAACGCGACATGTACTGGACGCCGCTCACACGGCTGCATCCCAACCAAATGCATCCGAGTCCCTCGCCAATGTGTTTCCTCACGCGTTCACGGCCATCCCGCCGTTTGGTTGTCTATTCACGCGCGTCGGCGTGTGCGTGATACCGACCCTGGTTTTGGTGCAGTTGCATGCGACGCCCATCCACGCACCAAGTGCAGCGTGACACCCTAGTCAAGGTCTTTAAGCTTCGGTTTGAGCCACTCGTCATGCAGGTTTTATAAAACCTTCTGAGATTCCAGGGTTTCATCTCATATACCCTACGTCCAGGTACCGTGGACTTCTGAAGTCTTGAGACTGCCGAAAAGGGACCCGAAACTTATGTGCATGGGTGTAGAATATGTACAAATATACCTACACAAATGCATATACATATATACTCTCTCCCTATATATATACAAATCAATGAAAATCTATGTATCTATACAAATCCAAGCTTTAGGGATGCGCTCTGATGAGCTACATCCAGCTCTTCCTCGCCATCCAGCAGCCGTAGCAGGGCGCCATCCACTTTCGATATCTGAATGCACAGACGCGGCTGCAGCACGGAGTGTGCAAAGACCGTGCCCAGCTTGCGTCCAGCTCGACGTTCACGGCTGCCCGTGTTCAGCCAGGTGAGAAGAGTGCAGACAATAACGGGATGTGGTGATGTTCCGAGCTGATCCGCGTTGGCGGCGCTGGTGAATCGGTCGCTAGGTGACGTAACATTGTGCCTGCGAGGGTCACATTCTCGGTCCACTGGCGTACATTTTTGGTATGTGACAGAGGGCGAGAGGGGGGGGCGGCTTGTTGATGATGCATGCATGTCGAGACCCTAGGCAGTGATATGCTGCTTGCTGCCTTGGACTGCCATCTCGCTGCCATTGTCCGCGCTGCTGATGCTTGCTTGCTGCCACTCCTGCTCATAGTACATGTTTTCTTGTGCATCATCACATCCCAGCACATAAATCTGCAATTTGAATTGGTGCAGCCTTCACTCATGTAACACCGTTTTATATTTAACATGAAAATGTATTGAACCCAATTCTCTAGTCAGCTTGTTTTGAAGACGCAGCCCCAGTCTGCTACGTAGCTTAACGCATGTGCGTGGCGGGAAAGGGGGGGGGGGGGGGGGGCATGTGTGCGTGCGGGCTCGTCCTATCCTATATGCACGTCTTACATACACTTGTCAACAAAAGTCTTGCCCCCTTGATAAGCATCAAATGTATATTGGCCCATTATCAGCTCTCGCCTTCGTTTTCGGCCACGCCCTTCCATGTGCCATACATGAACATGACATCATGCGTGGGGGGCGCCCTAAGTGGTGTTTGTTGTGCTCTCGTTGTAAAAGCCATGCGTGTGCGTGTCGTTGTTCAGGGTTAATAATGAATTTGATAACCCAATGTCACGAGGGCACGAATTCCTATATAGCACGTGTATATGCGTTTTATGTGTACGGCTGCACGCCAAGAAATAGCTCTACCATCGCGGAACCCAATCACAAAGGCGCGCTCTCCCCGCTGTCGGCATGCAAGCAAGTGATCAGTTCCCGCTAAACGGCCAATACTGCAAGTACGGCCTGCTCCAAAACCAGCCCATCCACAGCAGCTGCTGTCCGCCCATGTCCATGCGCCCTTGGTAGAGCCGGGCTTCATCCCGTACTGCGCACAGGTGCAGCTCCCAAGATAGCGGGTGGGTCCATAAGGTCACCTGCTAGGGCATCGTCCAGGGTATGTGGTAGGGCTGGCCATCAACACGCTCCCATATTCTGCTATTGTGCTGCGCCTAGCGGGCCCCAACGCAGGGAAAACCCGCCCACGCGGAGCGAGTACATTGCTTTTTTATCGGGATGCGGGTCTCGCGGCAAGCCACTGTCCTAGGCTTTGTAGGAGAACCTGAAAATATTTGGATCAGCCCCCCCCCCCCCCCCCCCCCCAACCCCCTCGGTTATATTTCCACCGAGGGGGGCCGCAGGATTTGAACCTGCGCAGCGCGTAATCAAGAGCGTATCAGGCAGGACCCCCCTCCGCCACCTATCACATCTAAAGCTGTTGATGAATATTATGAGTTACATTATAAAAATGCGCTACTGTACCACTCGGATGTCGGCGGCGCCGGTACTGACGTGGCGATGTGGACAGATACGTACATGGCAAGGCTAGGAGGAGGACTGTAAGTCGTCTACATAGGTGCATATGTACACACACACACACGCGCACACTTATGGATAATAGCGGACGCATGTATGTATTTGTGGTACTTGCTGCATGCATGGCATAATCCTTCTTTTAATGCATGCATACCGAAATGCATTTTCTAACGTCGAGCACCGCTTGTCATGGCACTACTCTATCTGCCCCGCCTGTGATATTCTGGTATACTTGTGATTCTCATTAGCTACCATCGCTGGTGAGCATCGTCATATGTTCTACTACATGTAGTCATCTCGAGCGTGATTATCGCTCGTCGGACTCAAACCGATCCGCGCCGACGGGTGGAGAAAATGACAATGTCCGTTCTTTCAGGTACCTAGAAAACTAGTAGACAGGGGTTGATTACAGATGAATTCTGATTGCTCGGCTCATATCTCGATATGTGTGTCTCGGTGTTGAAGCACTAGTGCAAGTAGGGATTAAAGCCCTGCTACGTCAGGGTTTTGGACACAAACTGAACTGAGCACTCAATGAGACTTAGGTACCCACTAATTAGTACGGATGTATTGGTAAAGTACTAGTCCATGAGCAAAATCCAGCTCGTGGAGCACAGCTGCCGATTGAGGAGGGGCTGAGACAGCCCACCCGCCACTCACAATGGTCACTCGCCCATGATGGGCAATGACGCTCCGCCAATCAGCCTCCAATAGCATCCTGATTTGGCATGTGGCGGCGTGACATGCTTTAGGTACTAGAATGGAGACCTCATTTGCTTGTGCACAAGGCATCAGAGATGTCTGAGCATCTTAGGTGTGAGACACACTACATGCTAATGTACCAAATAATGTTGTAATCATCGAAACCCGCCAACCTTGCGGCCTCCACTATCACTGCATTTTGCATTTGTGCAACTCAGTTGACACTATGGAAACAACACTCAGCGGCCGCCAGTCGGTTTCGGTACCGAGTGAGCTCGGCACAGTCCGACTTGCCACATGACGAAAGTCGTAATCGCAAAACCTGCTGGAGTCAGCCAACACTTCACCACCATCGCCACCCCTCGCCACCATGATGACAACCATGATGAGGCACAACGTTTCTCTCCGCCGGCGGAGAAAGCCTTCCCGCGGAGAATGGGCCGCCTCAAAATCGTTCCCTACTGCGGGAGCCGCCCCTCCGCTACTATGTGACGTACGTCAGGTTGTTGTCAGCCGAGGATGATGTCAAGGACAATGTCAAAGGCGTTAAACGGACCGTTGACTCATGCACGCCTCTGTGCTCTCAACAACACCGATCGCGAGGCAGTGTGAGATCTAAACATATACACGTGCATGGAGGACGCTGAAGACTCGGCGGACGAGGGATACGGAGCACGTTTCGTGTGCCAGTGGGGTAAGAAGCAGCTGCTGGCAGCTAGATTTCGCTTAGCTGCCGGCGAAAGATTCCAGCTCTGTTGATGGTAGATTAGCAATGCAGCTACCGTAGTACCATTGATTAGATTGCTCGGATATACTAGCTGTTCCGGATATGCGCTCATCGCGCATATGAGCCTCATTAGCGCGCTGCGCGCGCCTAATCTCTGAGCTCGGAGCCGGGGACACGCATATCGCGGAGCGCCTCTGTGCTTGTAATCACTTCTTTATTTCCAGCAACGCATCGCCTCACCCTTCGCCTCTGCACTCACGCACTCACAAGAGCCGACGTCAAATTCCGCGCTCTACAGGTTATGGTTGCCCTCACGTCACAGCGAGGGTGAGGCAGTCCTCGATCACTTAGGACACGCTGAGAAGTCCGCGTTTTTTTTCTGCGCGTAGCGCGAGCCCGCTGTTGAACAAGGCTCGGCAAAACACTCGGCTTTGAGGCGACTAATTCGCTGCAAGCCCCCCCCCCCCCCCCCCCCCCCCCCCACCCACCCATCCCGACTCGACCACTCGAGTCACATCCACGAATCCTCCCGAAGCGTCTTGTCAGCGTTCTCCCCCTGGACCAGCTGCACGAGTCAGCACCACACAGGTACCGGAGCGGGGCACAAGTACAGGAGCATTACGGAGCGTTGCGAGCGTTGCACGATACAGGTACCGGAGCGTTACGGAGCGTGCGATCGGCGCGAGCTGTGACGGTGCATCTCACACGTGCACGACAGCCGGATACCCTCTGGGGCAGCTGGGACAGCCCAAGCGTCCCGGCAGTGCCCCACACCTGGGTGGAGGACTCGGAGAAGGGAGAGCTTAGGGCCATCTCTTAGGCTTCATAGCCGGGAGGTGGTG
Organism: Tetraselmis striata; assembly: GCA_006384855.1. Classification (NCBI taxonomy): domain Eukaryota; kingdom Viridiplantae; phylum Chlorophyta; class Chlorodendrophyceae; order Chlorodendrales; family Chlorodendraceae; genus Tetraselmis; species Tetraselmis striata. The sequence goes on from VCJN01001388.1 coordinate 208,973, forward strand.
GGTCTCTCGACCCAACCTTTCTCAACCCGCCGTAGCAGGCAATGCCGCGACGAGTGGTTTTCTCCACTTCTTGTACTGTTTCGTCATCACCGGCCCACCACGATGTCCGAGGACGACCGGACCGGCTCGCCAGAGGCGAACGCCCAGTCCGACATCTGGCGAGGCGATGACTCACATAGCGCGCATCTCCTGACCCAGCCCCTATCGCAGCTGGCAGAGATGCAGGAACAGGTGTCCCACCAATACGACGAGCTCTACTCATGCCAGATGGAGCTCAACACTAGGTTGGAAGCCCATGAGAAGCGGAGCGCATCTGAAAAGATGGCTGCTGAGACAACAGCTCCCGCCTCTCGCGCGGCGACCGAGAGTGCGGCGTTCGGGGACGGCCGTCAGGTCGGACAGCCGCCCTGGCCTCGCGGCAAGACTAGCGGAGGCAACAAGCCACCAGACAATTTAGCCATGCTTAGCCGATCCGAGCTAGACAACGGCTGACAACACCGGTGCATCCCCCGCGGCGACACTAGCCAAGCAGGCCAGGACTGCCACGGGCAGGATCAAGAACTGAGACAACGTATGCCGTCTTGAACATGCTTGCCTTGCAGTTTGTTACATGCCTCTTATCGCATCGTTGGGGGGAAGTGTTGATGGTAGATTAGCAATGCAGCTACCGTAGTACCATTGATTAGATCGCTCGGATACACTAGCTGTTCCGGATATGCGCTCATCGCGCATATGAGCCTCATTAGCGCGCTGCGCGCGCCTGATCTCTGAGCTCGGAGGTCAGAGCACGCAGTAGGGAGCTCGGAGCCGGGGACACGCATATCGCGGAGCGCCTCAGTGCTTGTAATCACTTCTTTATTTCCAGCAACTCATCGCCTGACCCTTCGCCTCTGCACTCACGCACTCACAAGAGCCGACGTCAAATTCCTCGCTCTACAAGCTCTACACCCGCCCGACCGCGGTCTCGCGTGTGTCATCGGCTTGGGCGCCCAAACATGGCAGCGCCGTGATAGAACAGTAATGCAACCTATTTTGCCCCGAGGCACGCGGTGCATTGTGGTTAGGTCTAAATTAGGGTTTGGGGGCAGCAGTGGGATTGCAAGCTAATATGAATGCCGGTTGGTTCATTTTGTGCCAAGTCGGGGAAACCAATTCCGTCCAAGCAGGGACAAATCAAAAGAGTGAAGGAAACGGGATGGTTACAAGAAGTTTGCGCCATCGGGGGCTGAAACTCTGTCCAAACTGGGACAAAAAAAGTGCGGGGGCCGTGATGGCTACAGGTAGTTTGTGCCGTCCGGGGCTGAAACTCTGTCAAAGCCGGGACAAAACATATGAGCGGCTAATTTTGCGGAATTGTACTACATATCATCATCTTCGATCACATAATCCCCTCGGCGCTCTGCCGCCTCTTGCCTCCTCTTCTCCGCCGCAAGACGCTCTGCGAACTCCTCTGACACGGCCATTGGATGGGGTAGACCCGGCCACTTCTCGAAGTCACTTGGACGCAGTCTTTGAGTCTCGTCCCATGGCTTCTCTTTGAACCATGAGGTCATCCTGGACTTCATCCCAGCGATTTGCGTCTTCTGGTTGTCAATGAGGATAATCTTCAAGTTCCTGTGTGTGAACGAGTAGGTATGATCCATATGGTCCCACCACACGGAAAAGGCCGCAGCGACCTAGAAAAGGCGTGGCAAACCGCACATGGCGTTAGTTTTTTTTTGCTGATCCATTAAGACACTCACCCGGGTCGCACCCCTCACGCACCGCGGTTGTCCCGGTTCCGGCTGTGACATCGACGATTGTTGTCCCGTCTGTTGCCGCCATCTTAAGGTGCTTGGCGAAGAGAGCGATAGGCTTTTGGTACTTGTTCACCGTCTGTCTGTTCTCGTCCTTCAATTTCGAACTGTCTTTGAAGTGACCCAATATGATGGATGTAGAGAATCTGGAAAGGCACAACCGGCTTAGCGAGTAGATTATACAAGCCGGCTATTTTCCACGGATCAAATCTCACCTTCGGGGATCATCGAAACGGATGTTGTCAGCTATGATGCTTGGCGGGGGCTTCCTGACGTAGAGGTAGTACTCAGCGTCGTGACGCAGAGAGCTGCCCATCTTCATCCCGCAATCCTTGGCCCAAGTCAGGACGTGATAGATGAGGTCCTCAGCTTGTTTTTGAACGGCTGTGATTGCGGATCCAAGTTGCTGGTCCGAGAGGTGAATGAAGAAATGGCACCCATCGAGAGCAGTGTGGACGTCAGAAG